>BJBW01001438.1:0-81465 GCA_004320125.1 Scolopax mira
GCCCACTTTCAATAACTCTCTGCTCTTCAACTTGTTTGGAGATGACATCTAGAATGAGTCTCTCCATTACCTTTCCAGGGATGGAGGTGAGACTAACTGGTCTGTAGTTCCCAGGGTCCTCCTTCTTGCCCTTTTTGAAGACTGGAGTGATGTTGGCCTTCCTCCAGTCTTCAGGCACCTCTCCTGTTCTCCATGACCTTTCAAAGATGATAGAGAGTGGCCCAGTGATAACATCTGCCAGCTCTCTCAGCACTCACGGGTGCATCCCATCAGGGTCCATGGACTGGGCAGAGCTCCAACTTCTGTGCGCAAGGGATGCATTGTACCCACTGCAGTGTTTGCCATGGGTTTTGCTTCTGTTGAATAAGCTCCAGTCCCTGGTTCAGCCTGAGCTCCCCAAAATTAGGGTAGTGAAGCAAAATTCTTTGCAGAAGCAGGACTCAAACCTGTCCGAACAGCCCAACCCTTGACGGTCACTTCTCTGAAGGTCCCTGTTGGCCCATGGGACAGGGCTAATGAAGCTTTTGTTCATTCTGGCATTCCTTCATATGTTTCCATCTATCCCATCTAGTTGGATACAGCTCTCACCGCTTGGGAGAAGGGGGCATTTGAGGAAAATCTTGCTCCTGGTGGCTGCTGTGGGCCTTCCTGGGTGAAGGCAGAAAGTGTCAAGCAATTTGGGATGCGAGTGTGAATGACTTTCATCCATGGCAGTGACCATAGCCAAAATCAGCAAGGAGGGAATCTTCTTTTAAGCGGCGCTTTTTTTTCATGGGTAGGATTTTTTTTTTTTTTTGTGTCATTCTGTAAGACAGAGGATGATTTCCTGTTTGGTTGTAAAAAGCTGCTTCTGCTTGGTGTAACTGGATACTTCCTTTTCTGAGCAAGGAGCCTGGTGTATCTGGGGGTGTTTAGGCAGCTGTTTGGCCAGGTGATTAATTTTGTATGTTTTTATTCTGGTGGGAAATAGTGAATTTGGGGTTTACACGATTGACTTATTTTTTTGTATTTCTGACTCAAGTTACACGGAGATGAAAACAAGAGTTTAAAATGCAGAAAACTAGTATTTTAATGTTATTTGATCAATTAATAAACTCAAAATATACTGGATATGTAGGGCATACAAAGTAACCGCCTCAAACCACACTTAACATTTAAAACTAGTTGATTCATCAACTGAAGTATTAATTGTACATAATGAATTACACGTCTGGTCACCATAATTAGTGATCTTGGGCTCTTGGGTTGTAGTTTTACTTGCAGATTGGAAAACACACATTTCTCCCTGATTTGTTCATTGCCTTGTTGAAGTTAAGTGTTTAGCTGGATTGGGTGAATTACCTGAAATGAAGATGTTTTCTCTGTCCTTGTGAGAAAGCCAGGCTCCTCCCAAAAGCTATGTTTGTACTTCAGTCTCTTTTGGTTGTGTTTTCATCAGTGTCTTTCCTTAAAACTTTGGCAGCTGGCACGTCCTGCTTGCCTGGGCTAACGTAAACTGTTTAATATTAAAGCATGACTGTAGGTTGGCATCACCTTAAATTGCTTGTTTGAAATTAGTGTTTTAAAGGAAACAGATTTAATGTTTAAAGCTGTTTTAAACAGCAGTATTAATTGAATTTTAATGCCGTTGAATGGAATCCTTACGCTGCCCTTAATTCTTGTTGGGCATTTACTACTCCCTTTGCTGAGCCAAGCACCGTTACCATTGGGTTTCTGAGTGATTTGGGAGTATCCCATGTGTTGCTTAGCCCCATTTTGGAGGTAGATTCCAAAGTGGATCCTCAGAGGAGCATCCAAATTCCCTGGTGCCAGAGAGGGAAGTTACTATGAAAGTCTTCAAGAAAGATTTTACTTTCCAAGCTTCTTCTCTCTGAGTCAAGTATGAAATACTAGATCCCAAATCAGAATAGCCTCTATTCTTCCTAATTGTTAAAAATCTTAATCTGGAAATAAAAACACACAAGCATGGGATAAAAACATGCAAAAATACTTAATTTCTTCCCTTAACCCCTAAAACCCATTGACTTTCCTTTGATTATATATTCCTGTCACCTAGGGGCAAGGTTCCCAGTTTCCAGTGGTGTGAATCACAGCACTGATTGAGTCTTGGAGTAGGAAGATGGGAGGCTTTTGAAACACCCTGTGAAAAGTGGAGTTAATTTGTCCCAGCTGATGGTCTCATCCATTACCTTCCCAATCAGAGTCCTATTTTTCTGCGGGTGTTTTGAGAGGATGCCCTCATCTCGGCAATTCCCTTCCTTGGGCCACCTGGCAGCCTCTCATACAAGCAGACAAAATCAATATATTATTATATGTGCTATTACCAACCTGTCAGGCTGTATAATGGGATTAACAGACTGCCTGCCCAGCGAGCGGGGTGGAGAGCGACGATTTATACAGTCGGTCTGAACAGTGGGCTGTGCTTGATAGATTTGGAGAGGAATTAAGAGCTTGATAGCTTTGAAAGGGGAATTAAGAGCATTCATCATGGCCCTGTTTATTGCAGGTACAGAGCCATGCCTGCTGCCCTTGCCTCCTGTCCTCCCCATTGCTGAGCGTGAGGTTGTGCTTTTCATCCTCTCTTCAGATGAGAAGTGTAGCTTTTAACCATGCCCTTAAAAACACTGAGCATTGCCAGCGTGGGTGATGCAAACAGGTTCCTTGAATGGCTCTGCAGTGTTTCTTGTATCAGGGATGTGATGTCTGTGTTCCACTGGGCTTGGGAAACACCCTCACCCAAGTCAATGTAGGTGAAAGTCCTGTTTCTGCCCCAAACGAGACGGTGGTGTCTCAAATGCAGCGTGGCTGGTGCTGTTGGTAGCAGGGTGGTGTAGCCCCAGCCGGTGCTGGTGGGGACTCTGTGTTTGGTAAATTCCTTTGTGTCTCAGTTTCCTCATGTGTAAAGTAAGAGTGTGCTCTGGACCCACGTCTATCCATGGGGACTTGCATTAGAGAGAGCTCCTCCTCCCTGGGACTTGACAGTACAAGCATGCTTTAAGTATTCCACTGAGTTATTGCACTGATTTGGCTTAAGCAGGGGGAAAACATTTCTGTTTGTGTTTCTGACATTTCCTTTTTGAGGATAAAAATCCAGTCATTTGCACAGGTGAATGCCAGAAGAGGCATTTCTTCTCTCTTGCCCTGCTGCATTAGGATGAAGATGTCAGCAGCTCCAAGAGCTACTAGGACTGTGGGTTGGCCTCGCTTTTAGGACTTGTGAACCTCTAAACCCACTGGGTGTATCGTGAGCAATGTGGGACAGCACATCCCACACGGGGACCGGCTGCTGTAACAGGTTGACTTTCCAGTACATGGTGCTGGTCATTAAGTGGATAGGCTGAATTGGAAAAAAGAAACAGCATCAGTGCTCTTTCTGAGCTCCTGAGTGTTCTCCATGCATAAATTGGGTCTGGTTGGTTGTCCCTCTTTTCCTTCCAACCCTGTTACTGTCAGGAGGAGAGGGAGGATTTGGCATGGTGCAGGTGACAGTGTCATCCCGTTGGCACCAGCACGAGGTTTGGCTCTGGTCAACTGCTTTATCCCTCTCCAAACAGATGTAAAGCAGTTCTCTGATGAGACACACTCCCTGAAATATGGTAAGGAGTCTCTGCTTGGGGCGCTTTCATCTCTTGCCCATCAGCTGCTATTCTCCACCAACACAAAGAAAATAAACTCCTAAACTCCTCTGCTGCAAGACATTTTTTAAAAATTCTCTTTTAGTGTTGCTGCATCCTGTAAGTCAGCTGTATTTTCTAGCTGTGTTTGCTTATATGCTTTCCCTTCAGAGGAGCCAATGCTGGAGCAAATATATGGAAGAGCCTGAAATAATCCCTGTCCTGGTTTGTCCAAAGGCAGGGATAAAGTGCAGTTCCTGCAGGATTAAGTAATTTCACTCCATTTCTGCCTCCATTGATTGCAGAAGGATGAGAATAACATCCTGCTGCTGAGCACCACATGCAAAATCTTGGTGGGATCCCTCACTGATCAAGCTCTGTCTCCGAATATTTTGTCTCCACGAGCCAGCAGGATGCCACAGGGCTGATTTGCAGCTCGGGTGCTTCAGGCTTTGCTGCTAATTGAACTGGATGAAACTCTCTCCAGAGGGAGCTGCACAAAGCAAAAGAAAGAGTTAGGAGAAAGAGAAGTTGGTTTTGGGGTTGGGTTCTGGAGTAGGGTTACAAGCTTCTGCTGTGTGTGTTAGTGCAATGCACAGAGGCGTGGTTTTTTGGGCTGATCCAGCTTTTACCATTATGGCAGCTCAGTGTGGAACGGGGGGAGTGAGCAGCAGGTTGCAGGACAACAGCACGTGGAGAGAGATGTGGCTTCACTGCCTGATGCTGGGTAGGTTGTGCTCAGCCCTGAGCAGAGGTTGGGAGAAAGCCCTTGGCAAACCAAAGGGGGCTGTTTTGGTCAGGTTGGCCAAAACGGTTTGCAAGGGCCGAGTGCTAAAGGATGAAAAGCAAAGGCATATCATCCTTGGGAAGTGGAAAGATGGGGTCTCGTGGCTCCCCTTTTGCAGCAGCTGGGCACCTTACAGTCTTTGCCATCATCAGCCCTCCAATACCTGGATAAGGGGGGAAAATGTCTGTCCTGCTCACTTTGCAGGGGGGATGGAGGGGCAGAAAGGCTGAGCATCCCCTTGGTAAATGAGAAGGAGAGTGTCTGATGGAGCAGGGAGAGTCCCAGGAACAGGGACCGTGGTGTCCAGAGGTGTCAGAGCCACGAGGAAGGCTTGGGGCAGCTGCTCCTTATCTCTTTCTGAGCAGGCATGTTAGGGAAGATAGAGTAAAATAGGAAAGAGATAACACATATTAAGTCTGCTTGTCAGCCCTCAGAAGTAGGTTTTTCCAACCTATTTATTTGTCAGTGGCGATTTTGGATCAGCTTGTGGCATCTTCAGAGAGAAACAAGGGGTTTTTTTCTTCTTGTTTAATGTCTTGCAAAAGGAGTTTTTCCTTCAAGCATGAATCTCTGGCATTTCTTGGGGGGAAGAAGGCCCTATGACTCGTTTGGTGTTATTGTGTGCTAAATGCCACCCCAGCCCATTGCAAATGCCCTGGCTTACCCACATCCCTTGTGTGCGAGGCTGTAGGTGTCTCTTTCGCCACGGGCCAGTTGCTTCCCTGCTTGGAAACCAGCCCAATAAACTGTATTAGTCATGTCTCAGTGCTGTCTTGATATTGAAATCAGCTGTTTTCATGGCCAATTGAGGAATTTCAGCCCAGGGTTGTGGATGTCTCAGTGGGACTGGAGCAGGGAAGGGAAAACTCGGCTTGCCGGCAGACAGGGCTGCACCATGAGCTCATCTTGGCTTTGCTCTTGCTCAGCTCATCGTCTTGCATCAAGTTTCAGCCATTATTCAGCCCTGCCGTTGTATCTGGAAAACAATATTAAGAAGCTGGTCCTGCATCCTGAAGGCTTCTAGGGTTCTTCATCCTCTACTGTTAGCTTTTGGAGAAACTGGTGGTCAAAAATATTAGTGTTGGCTATTTCAAAGGTGGAAAAGAAATGTTCCAGGCTTGTAATGCTGAAGCTGTGGTGAGAGTTTCAAGCCGAAGGCTTTATTCTAGCACCTGTGGAAATATTCTTTGGCCGTAGCATTTCATGGGATCTAGTTTAGTTTTCCCAGGAAGGCTCAACCATCCATGCAACAGAACAAGGGATTAGCAGGATACTCTGTTATCGCTGGCATTTCAGGCCTCTGCTTCTGGCTGGGGACAGAAGTGTGGTGTCACATTGTAAGGAAGCAGGGAAATAGCCCAAGACCTGGAGACAGAGACTTTTCTTGCTGGGTGCTTTGCAGATCTTCCTCCAAGGTCTGTGTAAGGGGAGGTTTTGGCTGTCCTCGCAGACTACATGAGGGGAACTCATAGTCAAGTTTCCCAGGTGCAAAAAGTGCTCCCGAAATTGACTCCTTGTAGTGAACAAGCAAAACCTAGTGTGAGCCATGGGGCCACATGCCCTGGCGGTGGTGTGTGTCAGACCCTGCTGGTGTGGGCAGCAGTGTTGGCGGTCAACAGCCAGGTTTGGGAGGTGAAATTCAAAAGGATGCTGGGAGTTGATGGAGAAGGAAGGATCTTCAGCAGCTAACAGCATATGCTGATAACATCCTAAAGCCATTAGGGATGGTGCAGAGGAGCTGATCTGACTTGCCAGCCCTGTGCTGAAGGGAGAGATCAGCCTATGCTTGTGCAGTGAAGCACCTTGACCCACAGCTCGCTGCTGGCACCACTTTCTTCTTGTGCCTTGGCCTCTTTGACCGTGCTAAACTTGTGAGAACCAACTGTGCAAGTCTGGGCTTTTATCCTCTGTGCCAGGGCGCAGCACTCAGCCATGCTCCCATGGGTGTGAAAACAGAACAGGAGCTGACACAGGGATCACGATGTCCAATGTAAGCTTCTTTTAAAGCATCATCCTGCCTTGTTACTGGGACTGACTGGTGGTGCTTTTGGTCCTCATCTTGTAGCCCAAGATTGGAGGCTGGGTAGAAGCCACTTGTGAAAGGAAACTCCTAATCAGGTTGGGAGTTATGAGAAGTAAAAGCCCGTGCTGAAATCTGCATTGCAACAGCTGGAAGCGTGAGGGCTCTGGTGTGACTCAGCAAAGGAAGCAGCAGGTTCTCGATGAAGCCATCTCCTGCAGAGTGAGCTTGAGGGTGGTTATTATCACGCACAAGCATCAGCTAATAGCATGCTATCGTCTTCTGGGCATTGCATTGCCACAAATCCATCACGTGCTGGATTTCTTTCGTAGAAGCTTCCTGGGCAAAGGTATGTTTTCTGTCTAGGTCATCCTGAGTTCATTTGGCGCACGCTGACAGCATCTTTGCTGGGAAATGGAATATCAACAAGAGCAGCTTAATGGCCCTGACTGTCAAACAAAGCAGAAATATTCTCATTTTTAATCAGGGCAGACTTTGACACATCTTATTGCTGATCAAGAGGTACTGCTGCCTTTTCAAGGTGGAGGCAGCTCCTGGGAGGGCAGGAGGAGATGCACTTGCTTTTCCCTGCTGACCCCCCCCCGCCTGCCTGGCTTGGGGTGCTGCTGTGGGTTTGGGGGTGCAGAGAGCACCTCTTCCCCCTTGGAGAGGACCCAGAGCCTGCAAGCAGGATGAGAGCATGGAGTACAGCAGAGGGGCTGTTTATTTTCTGCGTCTGTTCATCACCGCAGGATGAAACCTGGGATGAATTTCTCTTCTTGGCCAAGTGCAGGGGACTCTGGCCATGCACAGGTTAATCTGTCACATCCCTCACAGCCACCGCCCTCAACGATGTGTGGTGAAATGAAGAGGAGGATCTTAATAGCACTTACTGGAATCGTTGCTGGCGAGTTACTGCGCTGGCTCTTGCAGGGCAGAGCTTCTCGGACCAGCCCAGCCTGCAAATTGCCTGTGTCTCCTGGGACTTTGTTGCCTGCTTTTGTGCTAAATGCTCTTCTGCTGATCTCCTAAGCAGCATTTAGCTCTGGCAAGCTGATTGCCGTGGCGTGTCCCAAGTGATACCCTGTGCTGCCGTGAAGGGACTGGGTGGAGAGGACAGTGGACAAGAGAAGTTTTTCTTAGCAAAAACCTGTATTGAGTGCTCTGCTAATCAAAGCCCCTTGGCTTCGGTGGGACTTAAACATGTGCTTGTAGTTAATCAGGTATTTAAGTGGTTTTCTGACTTGGCAAGCATGAGATAAGATATCCCAAAGGAGAAGGAGGAGAGCAGAACCGTGGCCTCCCAACTAAAGGTGTTTGCAAATGTGGATGTTAAAGGCAGAAGGGAGCAGAGGGTGAGTCTGGGGATGCAGGTTTAACTTGCCCAGACTCAGTTTCTCTGGTTTGTTCAGGGCAAGACTCTCTGCATCCTCCCTTCATCCTGGTGGAACTAAGCAGTGTAGTTATTGGTATTAACTCCATGAGCTCACACTGCCCCAGGGCTGGGGACCAGGCTTTCCAAGATGTGGAGGATGCTGCCTGCACCTTCACGCACCTTTGCACCACTGTAGATCTGGTCAGTTTTGCATTGTTTTCTCCTCCATCTTGCTGCTGGGGAAGCTGAGGAAAAGAGAAATTTGCCCAAGGTGATGCAGCAATTCAGCAACTAACACGAAGAGTCCCAACTCCTGCTGCTGATAACGAACGGGGTTGGGAGGACCTCCCCAAAACCAGAATAACTCCATCATTTGTGAGTTTTAGGGAGTTTGATCATCTTCCCCTGTGAAAATTTGGGAAAGTCACTTAATAACCTGCCTGAAAGCAGAAGGAAGAGATGGGGACAGAGCGGGTAGCAGTTCTCCATGGCTCCTGCTATATACCTCTCTATTTAGAGTCAACTCTGACACTTTTGCAGCATCTTTTTATGCAGATGTGGAGCTTGGTGGTGATTGGAGCATCGCAGTCAAAGACGGTGGGAAACCCTTGCTGTGTGTGGATGTTGGTGCCAGGCTTCCTTTGGGGCTTCAGCTGTAAAGCCATGCCATGCCTTGCTGCATGCAGCCCTAGCTCTTATCCTGCCCGTCACCTTGGCATCACGTGCTTTTAGGCACAGCTCCTGCAAAAAAAGGAATTTCACTGGCTTCATTATGATTTAATCGGAGAAGTGGGTGATGCTTCTGCTTTTCCCTCGACGCTGGAGCTACGTGGATGTGGCTGGTTTCAGAGTATGTTTGTTATCATCCCGTAATTAGAGGGATAGCTCACCGGCTCGGCGCGGTGGCTATCTTTGTGCAAAAGTACGTGTGGTGGGTGTTTAATGAAACTGCTTCTGAACCGCCCACTGTCGGTGTCTGGAGAGAAACGTGCTGCCAGCTCCAAGTCTAACTCATGAAATGGGGTTGCTGAGGAGTTTCTCCCTTCCCTGCCCTGCTTGAGCAACCCCTGTCCCTTGCATGGCATTTGGGGACACGTGGGATGGTAACTGTGGGTGTTTATCTCCATTCAGCCATGGAAACCTTTTTTATCGTAATCGCAAGAACATGATGGTACATATCTATCCTTTTCCCTTGTTTTGGGAGAATTTAGGAGTGCCAGCCTTCTGTGTTAAATAGCATCCTCCCTGATTTCTTCTCCTTGCTGCAACTGCTTTATGCACAGGTTTATCTGGTTTTCTTGCTGGGTATTTCTTCGTCGGTGTTCATTCCTGGTGCTGGCTGCATCCCACTGCAGGAGAGACAGACCCTGCCAGGCTCGTTAGGTGGCCTGGGCTGGTCTTGAATATGCCTCCATATAAATGCACAGCATTACAGTTACCGTAATTATTATGCAAAGCATAGATTATTTTAGCATACAAGTGTGTTATGTATTGATTTGCCATTGCTTTGAATCCCATTACATGAACCTGCTTTATTAATGGACTTTGTCCATGCTTGAGATTAACTGTGATGCTGGATTTGCAAATGAAAGAATTGAAATTCATGTTGTCCATATTAATTACTTGTGGGATGCTGGCCTTCTTGTGAAACCGTTAGAAGCTGTGGAAACCTTTATTTTTATTCCATTCCCGTTGCTCTGTCTTAAGTAAGAAAATGAGTTTGGTGCTATGGGACTTTATTTTCCTCCGTTGCTGGAAGCCTCTTTTAACTGTTGAGGAGGTACCAAGTATAGAAAGAAGCTTCACCCATGGTGTGGAACAGGCTGTTGTTAACCCAGGATAAGTCTCAATGCAGAGAAAGGACAAAGTTTTATGTCAGTGTCAAGTTCAACCCTATTTCCTCATCTCTTGTTTTGAGCTAAAATCTGCCTTTATTTTGTTCCCTCTAAGGTTTTGCAGTGCAAAATCTCTAATACGTCTCTTCTTTAAGTGGTACGCAGAGGACAGGGTGCTCAGGCTGAGACAGGAGAGGATGGTATCCATTGCTTTCCTACCAAGGCATGGTTTGGGCTATGACAAAACATTTCACCTTCTGATTCAGCCATGTGATTGCTTTCCAGACGTGTGGCGGTGCATTGGAGAGGTGTTTGGTGAGCTTAGGGTAGTGCCAGTGGTGTGTGTTGCAGTGTCTGGCACTTCCCTTGCCATTCTATCCAAATCCATTTCTGTCCCTGCTGTCCTCTCACCCAGGCCTCTGCAATGGTATAAATGGCACAAAAAAAAAAGGCTTGAGCTGTTATTAGTGGAGTCAGCTGCAATTTGTTCATTTAAATGATCTTTTTATAATGTTCATATTGTTCTGTGGCAGCCAGTTTAAAGAGTTAATTGAATATTTCTCTCCCTCAAAGATGTCTTAAATTACTTGCCTTGAATAACCTATTCTGGAAAAGAACTGTGTTGAGGAATCGTTGATGCTTATTTTTACTAGAGCCTGTATCATTAGAATCTTAGGTTTTATTCTAGCACCTATCTGCTTTGAAGGATCCCAAAGCAATTGTTGAAGCATTTGTATAGTCTTCCACTGCTGAAATTCAGTCCCTTTGATGTAGAGCTTAGTGTTCACTGAGCGGTAACAATACATCCCTCCATAGCTAATGCAATAATAATCAACCCAGGGCTTGGAAGTGAAACCAGGTTTTAGGTAGCAGTTATTGGATTGCAGGCTCTTATTGTATGTGCAGTAATGGATTGATTTCTTTTGGGCACTGGGTGGGTCCAGGAGGCTTCCCACTGATACGGTAACATCATTATCAATGCTGCAGGTTGAGCATGACGTGCTTGGGAATTTCGGGACTTGGGGATGCTGTGGGAGTGCTTCCCGGTGGCTCTCGTGCCTCTCTGCATGCTCGCTGTTTGGCAGAGTTGTAAGTCACAACAAAACTCCCTTATCAGATAGGTGAGGGTCATCCCCACTGCAGCACTGCTAACGCAGACCTGATTGAGCCCCTGAAATTCTCAAGTTTCTTTTTCCATTGTTGGATTGCAACAGCTCTCCTGCCTGAGGAGAGGAGGGGAGATCTTCAGAAAGCAGAATTTTGAATGGGTAAAAAAGCAAACACGACTTTTCAGGCGTGCAGTTACTTCTGTGCTTGGCTGCGTTGGGATCTCCTTCTCTTGGGAGCAGCTGGTTACGCTGTGCTCAGAGAGGGTTTTTCACCCGACGGGCAGGATTGCACTGTTGTACATCAGAAGGAGACCCATGTTGACCTCCTCCTGAAATCTCATGGTGGCAGCTGCTGGCAACAGAAGGTGGGGCTCAAGTGGGCCAAGGCAATAAATTCTGCTTGCCTGCTAACTAGAGGCTGGTTCAGTGGAATTAACATCAGAGCCAGGCAGCTCGTGCCATGTTGTGTTAATCTGTGAAGTGAGGGCAATTGGAGAAAGTGGTTGGATTAGAGCAGGGAAGAGTGAGAGGAGAGGGCTCCTCTCATCCCTTCTGTTTAGGAAGAGGGTGGTCCCCAGTGCGGGACCAGGTGAGGCGGGCTTTCCTGCAGGCTTATCTTGGCTGTCCATCACATCAGCCAAACCTCAGCTCTGGGAAAACCCAGGTGCTCCCAGTGTCCTCCTTGAGGTCCCAGCTGGACAACTCTGGCAGCAGCTGTGGGCCATCTGGCCCAGCTGCAGAACATCTTCAGCTGTCTTCCTGTCCATCCATCTGTGGGGTGCATGACACCCAAGTCCTGGCCCTTCCCTTACTGAGTCTCTTCCTTCCCTTGACACCAATTCCCCAAAACTTACAGGACCTTAATTACCCTTGGAGACTTTGACCCCTTTGCTGTAGTTTAACAAGACTGGCTGACACACACAGTTACCTGGGGAAGGACAGAGAGGCGGAAAGATGGACAGACAGCACAGTCGCTTAAGCTTTATTGACTGTTTGATTCATTGAGGTTGAGCCATCCGAGTCAAGATTTTTTTTCTTAGCGTATCCCTTAGCAGAGGTAACTGAGAGATGTGTTAAGCAAGGGTGTTTGGCTTGTTAATGTGGGGGATAAGGAGCAGGTTGCACGAAGTGCTTGTAGACTCGGTGTTGCTTCAAGAACTCTCATCAATCGCAGCGTGTGCAGGAAGAGGGGTCTGTAATTTCAAGCAGGAAAAGGTGTGTGATTGTAAATGCTGTCCTTGTATCAGGGATCGTTCACTTATTGTATGCCCAGACACCGGGGTGGTCTCTAACAGGCAGTGCAAATTATGAAGACGAGTGATTCCTCCCCATCTGACATGTGTTGTCTTCTATTTGAAAACCTCTTCTACTTTCCTGCAAAAATCTGGGTACTGCCTTGTTTTGTTGTTGCTGTTCCTGTAAATATTTATAATAAAGATGTATGTGTGTATTTAGTGCATGTGAACACAACATGGTAGAGTTGTGTGCGTGTACAAATAAAATTCTTCAGTGCCCATGAGGCATCTGCTGTCACCTTCCCAGGATGAGAGTAGTTTGAGCTCCCGGTTACCCCAACAAAACAGCGGGGGCCTAAAGGAAGGCTTGACAATGTAACTAGTGTTGATGGACGATCAGCTGCAAAACAGATGGGGCTGTTCTTTGGCTGGAAGAGTGGGTACGAAAGCCATGCAGAGCTCTGCGCTGCTGCGTTGGAAAACAAAGGTCAGAACAGTATGAGTGGGATTTTCCTGCTCCAGTTGCCTAAACATTAAATGTCTAGGATAAGCTAATTAGAGGGGATTTTCTTGGCGGGTAACTGATAGAGACAGTCACATTCAGAGACTGATTCAGCCCAGCTGCCCTAGAATGGGATGAATCACCATCTTCACATGAATTGACAGTAGACTGAGCTTAGGTGAAAAGCTTGAATCCTTACCTGACAGGAGATGAGATGCATCCTGTCCTGTAACTCTGTTTTCCAACAGAGATCTTGGGGAAAATAAGTAAATTTTTTTTTTGCATGCAGGGTGGCAGTGGAGAAAGGTGTGTAGCCTTCGTGCTGTGTAGCCACGGATCAGCCACTGACCCATGTTGGGGCAGAAGTCCCTGTGCAACCTCTACTGCTTTTCATAGTCAAAGACACTAATTGCAGAGCAAAATGAATGATAAATTGAAGTTCTCCTGAATGCTCCAGTCAGCATCTGGGATGCTCCAGCAAGCTCTTTGAGCAGACACACGAGGAAAGAAATGGCAGGTGTTTGATTAAATTTGTCATATTTTCTTTTAATGCTTCACTGCAGAGTTGTTAATGGGAGTTCCAGCAGGAAAAGCAGAATTAATAGGGTGGGTGTCTTACTGGGTCGATGCATTAACCTTTTTCTTTGGATTTTAGCCATGTAATTTGGTGGGCTCTGGGTGGAGTTGGCTGGCAGGGGGTGGGTGAGGAGGCTGTGAGAGCGGCCCCTTGGTGTTTGCAGGTGGCTATTGGCAAACTGGAAAGACTGGTGTATTTGCTCACAGCCTCCTCCACGTCTTGCACTTAGACCTGTGGCTTTTTCTATCCCCATCTTTCCGTTGCAGGAGGAAAACCATGGGGGGATCTCTTTCCCTGGGAGTGTTTTGGTGCTGAGCAGAAGAGGTTCTTGCGCCTTAGGGCTGAGACTGAGGTTGCTGTTGTGACACACTCATCATGGGGGTTGGGAGGAAGAAGTGCCATCTGGTGAAGGCTCTGCGTGGCCAGCAGGATCCTGGTTTGGGGCTGGAGCCCCAGCTGGAGCATTGGCCCCAGATTGATGCACCAGGTTGGATGGGAAACCAGGATGCAGGCAACTCCCGCTGGTTTAGGAGGGGTGAATGAATATTTTGTGATCTTAAGATGAATACAGCAATGAATCTAAATATTTTTAATTGTTCAAAGGAAGGCCTGGAGTCACCTTCCCCAAATAGTGTTTCCAAGCTTTTTTGTGTACTGGGATCCCACTGTAAATCAAAATGGGATGCGTAGCTGAAGCTATCTATTCTCATTAAATATCCACAGGCGCTTTCGTGAAGAAGTCTGGTAGCTGTGGTCTGGCCAAAATCCAATTGGGGTAATTGCATTTGCCTCGCAGTTTAAAATAAATGCAGCGCATTCTTCTGCAAATCTCTTATTCACAGTTGTTTATTATATGGATGGCGGCATTGTATCTCTGCCCATAATCCATCTCTCTGAGTTTCTTTAATTTAAGGCTCCTGGAAGGAGTTTAAGCTGTCGCCATTTATTATTTGAGTCAATCTGCAAGGGAGATGTTTACTTCTTCCCTGAAACATTGACTCTCTTCTCCAACTGCACCTTCACTTGAGGCTTGAATGAGCAGTCATTGGTTCTAAACCAATATTTACTCTCTTGAACAGAAAATATTCCACGTATTTAAATTCCATTTTTGCATCATTCTGGTGGATTAGACAGAGAAATTTGCAGTAGCAATTGCTGGTTTGTTTGGAGAATCCCAAGGTGCCGTCTGCAATGCACCATCCAGATACACTGTTCCTACCACCATCTGCCTGGTGACAGCCAACCCATGTGTGGGTGCCAACTGCTGCCTGCCCTCCTCAGAGGTGCAAAGTTGGACATGTTCACATTGCTAAGGTCTGATGGTTTTTTTTTTCCCAAAACCTGTTGTAAAGCATTACCTTTCAGATGCTTTACTGCTCTCTCAACCCGTGAAATCCGTTCATGTGTTAAAAAGCTGTTTGGGGAAGAAGAGGAGGAGGTGGATGGACAGTATGACTATTTCAGCTTTGTTTCCTTAGGATAAGCAGTTAAAAATGAAGCTATTTATAGCATGTGTAAAACACCTCCTTGCAATGTATAAATGGATGGTTTATATAGGAAGTGGTTGTGGGCTGTTGGGCTGCAATAAATGCGCCGGGCAGGTGCACTTTGCAGCAGTGCACTTCCACATTGCTTAGTCGTGTCTGTTTGGGAAGTGAAGCAGAACCAAAATTATTAGCTGTGAAGCAAATGATGGAGGGCTTATCACGTGCAAAACAGGTAGAGGCTGATCCTGGACGCTGTGACCAGCCATGGCCATTGCAGGTGGCAAATTCATAAACATCAGGTTTTACAGTGGCTTGCTAATTAACCTCATAAATCAACCAGACATGGGAGGACTTGTGATGGACTCAAACATCCTAAGGACTAAAGGCAACAAATATTTTGTTTACTTGTTTTCAAGGGTGTGCTTCACAAGGGATGGGGTTTAAGCAGCTAAATGTGTCCTCCGACAAGAAAACCAACCTCGTGGCCTCTGAGCAGCCCACACTGTGCTCGTTGTTGAGTCACATCTCACATGCCTGTCTCTCTGAGCTGACCTTCCTTCCCACATTGCTAATGCTCGCTTCGTGAAATAATTTTTTCCCAGATAAGTTGCTGCCGATGATTGATTGCACACAATATTAATCCTTCTCTTCCTTCATGCCCGACCCTTGTTTATAATACCAGTCTCTCCACTTGGAAATTCATTATGCTGCCCTGGCTATTAGTGGAGATAAGAAACAGTTTTGGAAGAGATGCTGGCCAAAATAGCAGCTGTCAGTATATTTATGAGTTGCCGTGATTGCAGAAGCTCGGGGTGATATTTTACGCAGTAACCTCATTTGGGCAACCAGTAACTGCATTTGCTTCCATGTTAATGAAAGCAGCAACAGCATAACCTGCTTTCTTGTGTGACTTATTATTTGGGCCTGCTGAATTTTCCTCTAATTGCAATTCAATTTGCAGTGATAAATAGTTTAATAAGCAAAAATGGGCTTGACTTCCGTTGTTTATGGCTCCTTGAGGCTTAGGGAAGTATTACATGATGCTGTGTGTCATGGAAACACAATTTGGGAGCTTCAAAAGCCTGTTGCTCAACGGGTAGCTGTTGTCATGCTGCATTTTTTGACAGGCAGCAGTAAGGGGAATAACGAGTTGTTTCACCTGGCACTAGGGAAAGATAAGCTGGGGGTGCAGCTCCTAAATGCCTTGCATTTATTTTTCCTTTTTTACTGGCAAAAAAATGCTTTTTCACTGGCAAAACAGCATTGCTTGGGTTGGTGTGGGCTGGGAGAGTCAATGGTGAGCTCTTAGTGTGGACCGTTTTTTGGACGGAAAGGCTGTTTCTGTGGCTGGTGCTTGCAAAAGGGACCCAGGTTGAAGAGAGCATCTAGCACAGCATCAGCTCTGTGGGGCAGCCAGCCTGACTGTGCCTGGGACCTCACCTGGCTAGGTGTTTTTCCAAAATAATTGGGTTCTCTTATGCCTTTTATGGCTGTGACTGGGAAGTTTCTATTGATGGATGCTGTGGAAGGGGGACATTAAATTTTTCTGCTGGACTCCTTTGATTTAAATCTAATTCCTTCACTTTTTTGTTTAGTTTTTTTCGTGGGGTTGAGGGTTTTTTTTTTGTGTGGGTTGAGCTTGTTGCTTATTTTTTTTTAATTCTAGTAACTTTGCATTGCTGCATTTGCAGAAGTCTCCTGTGGAGGCTGAATGCAACTAGTTGGAGGCAGGAAGCTTTCCTTCCCAGTGGATAAGCCATCCCCAAGGACTGATGACTGGTTTGACTCTCTCTTGGCCTCCCAAAGCTGGAAACAAATCAGATACATTGCAGGAAGGTCATGAGTGACAGCAGGGAGGATGCACAGCAAAATGAATTGAGCAAGAGATTTACTTTTCCACTTAGTCCCAAAGCGTTCTCCTCTCCCCGCTCCTTGGTCTTGCCTGGCAAAGCAAGACTTGAGCTGATGTGCTCAGGGACAGCAACTTCTTCCCCAGTGCTTTTTGATCCACTCACAGCCTTTGGGTTGCTTTCAGTCGCTTCTGCATTCCTGATTTTCTCTGCTTGTTTTGTGTCATTAATCCCAAATTCTGCTGGAGTTGGCTCTGGCTGCCTCGTGCAGGCAGATGTGCTGTTGCATGTGCTGCTCTGAAGTGTCCTCTTGGCCCCTGAGAGGGGGGGCATGCCAGTGCCCATGGGGATGTTGGGCTCGAGGTGGCTCAGGGATGCCAAGATGTTCCCCTTCTCCCACCAGACGTGCACAAACCTTCCCAAACCATCTCATCATGGTGCAGGGTTTTGGGTGCACACTAGAAAAACCCCCTCCAGCCTACACCAAGAAAGCCATGGTCCTGCCTGGCTTGTAAACACTATCGTTTAAAATCCTTATGCTCTTCCTATTTGAAAGTTGAACTTGCTATCCAGGTAAAGATCCCCTAGGAAAAGGGAACATGCTGAAAAAACACCCAAGTGACTCGAGCCAGATGCTGGGCGTTTTCTCCAAAGCTAGCGATTCGTGATTTGCTGCTGACAGCATGAACTGGTGTTAAGTTATTAAATTGCAGATGAGCTCATCACTTGGCCTCAAACAAGCTTCAGCCTTGAGGGGCTTTAAAATATTACATGTGGTGGAAAAGAGACAATGCTGGTGTGGCAGAGAGATTTAGGGAGCAGCTGAGAAAGACATCTGTGCATAAAAAATATGTGTACTAGGAGGGAGGAGGGAATACTTCATGTGAAAAATATAAGTTTCCCCAGGAGAGAGGAGGGGGAAATTCTCTGATTTATGGGTTCTACATTTTAATTTTAGCTTAAGAGAAAATTGTCAGAGTTTTGAGATGCTTAAAGATGCTAAGCCTGGATTGATCCTTAAGGATCTCAGTGTGTTGGGAGCTGTGTGTGTGGGATTACTTCTGCCAAGCCCCAGAACTGTCTCTGGTGGTGTGTGGTGTTTGCCTGCGATGCCTTATGACCATGGGCCAAATCCATCTCTGCTTGATGTTCGCTCAGTCCTAATGTTGAGCTTTACCAGACTGGGAAGGAAACATCCACACTGCTGTTAGGAGAGGTATTTCTCTCTCTGAAAGAGTTGGAGTTCCCTTTGGGGATCTCCCTGCCCTACATTACCCACACAATTTCTATTTCTCCCTTTTTTTCCTCTTGCAAAGGAGTCTGAGCTCCTGAACCCACCCAGTTCTGTGCAGTCACCTGTGTGGTGCCAAAATACACAAGGATGAAGATGGTCTTGAATGAAGGAGTGAGTTTTTCCAGCCTAATTAAACCCAAGGGGGCTGGAGCAGCCTTGGTGGGCTGGCCTGGCTGTCACAATGCTGTTCCTGGGGAGCATAGTGCCTGCCCTCATCTTAGCTCTACATCTCCACGCTGAGATTAATCCGTTATTTTTTTTTAAGTGCAAACTTGGCAGAAGTCATAAGATAGATCACAAGTCAGTTCAGCCACTTTATTTTTCAAACTAGGTGTGTTTGCAATCAGTGGAGGCGCTGGGTGGTTGGGCTTTGTGGCCGGTTGAATTTGTTGGTTTGAGGCTTTTTTGGTGCTCCCAGTGAGGGAGAACTGCCCCACTCTTGAGGGTTTTTTAACCACCTCGGCTCTTTTTCACTAAATGGCATGATTGCAGTCAAAGAGCGAAGCGCTATCTCAGTCCGTGCTGTCGTGATGCCCCTAAAGATAACAAGGAAACCAGGATGATGAAGACTTGCCACCTCGTTTGTGGCGTGAGCTGTAATTGCACACAATGCCAGATCTGTGTTTCTGCTACAGCCAGTGTCTTAAGATTTTAAGATGGTAATTTTATTTTAAGATGGTAATTTTCAGCCTGTCTGAAGTCACAGAGCATAAGCACCTGCAACCAATGTGCCTTCCCGTGTGGTTCATTGGGGTTGGAGCATCTCTGAGCTCAGGACAAGCTCCAATTTATTGCAGGGCACCAAGTTGTTACTATTTGCTGTATAAAAACACTGAGGGGAGGAGAAAGGGAAGTTCTTCATGCAAATTATTAACAAATTGCCTGTGTGGCTGTCAACAACAAGCTGCAAACTGTGACCCTGGAGCAGCCGGGCTCAGGGACATCGGCCAGAGGAAGGGTGTCTCGAGGGGCTTTTAGCACACACCTTAGCTGATCGAGCTGCAGAGTGGTGCCAGGATCTGGGGATGGTCCCCACCCTCACTCATGTGTTTCTGCCCCCATCTGTGCCCTGGGTCTGACAGGGATCATGGATTTCTGAGAGGTGAAGCTCCTGAATTGTATTTATCTTTTCCTGTCTTGTCTTTATCCATCTGCATATGTACAAAGGGAGGTTACTCAGGTCCTCGGGTCTGTGGTTATCTTCTTTTTCCCTTTCTTTTTAATAGGTTTTAGACCATGGAAAGCTACTTTCTTACTGCCATATTTTTATTTCCTATAAACTGCAGCTATGTGCAACCCTACTGCACTTCTATTTGTTTGGGCAAAAGCTGCATTTATACTTGAGATGGACTCTTTTCTCACATCTGCAGGGCTTAACATCTCACTGAGCTGTTCTGCTCAGCCCTGTAAGGGAGATAATGCCACTGTGTGATGCCTCCCTTCTAAATGCATCATAAGTACTTGTGGTTGTGGGTGATAAGTGCAGTTTGTGTTTGTGAGATGCTCTAATGTCCTCACATGGCAAGTTCTGCAGAAGTGGAAAATGTTCAATAAATAACAAGTTATTAGTCAAAACTATAAATAAAAAGAGAGTCGGGAAGTCTGCTTTTTGCAGGATGCTGGTGAATAAGATTATCCCAGCCCTGTGCTGTGTGTCTGACACTTTTTATTTTTTTAATTGAGTCACTTAGTCAGACTGAGACTCCCACATGGCACCTTCCTATTACCACCACTTTATAAAGAACTTAATTGTTTTACTTTCTGCAGCTCCACACAACAGCACCCCCTGCCCTTGAGGTCCCCTCCTGTATTTCATCCCTGTAGCTGGTTGGTTTTCCCTAAGAAGAGGACCAAAGCCACCATTGCCTGATTTCACCATTGCCTGATTTTTCATGGATAGATGAAGTGATTCCTCATTTCCTCATTTGTGCTGTGTTTTGGTTCACAAAGCTGGACCAGTCCACCAGCTTACAAACCCAGCTCCCATTGCCAGTGATGGTGTTAAGGACCAGGGATTGTGGCTTCCTACACAAGTGTTTGCACTGGAATGATGCTGGTGGTCAGTTCTTTCTTATCAAGTAACATCTCCAGTATTCAGTGGTAGCTGCCAAACAACCACTTCCATGTTGGTAGCGTAGGGACTCTTGCCAAAATGCATGGCAGGGTGACAGGCAGGTCTCAGCCTGGGCATGTCCCTGCCCACTGAGTCTTGTAGAGATCATCGGGAAAGTAAATTGCCTTGGGGTAGATGTGGTGGTGTCTTTGCTGTGGGAAGGTGGATGTGACACCCAAAGGAGAGATGAGAGATGAGTTTCCTGAAATGCAGTAGGACCCATAGGTCTTCATTTTTCTAAATCAAATCCATACTAAGTAGAGGAGGCTGCTTCTGGGCTTCACTCTTTAAAAGTGAAAGCAGGCCTTTGAAGAAAAATACAAACCGTCTTATTCCTGTCAAAAATAAAAGGCAAAAGGGAAATGGCTTGCTCAAGCTCACCCAGTAAGGCAGGGCTGGAAAATGAGCCAGCTGTCCTGGACCTCCAGTGTTGGACAGGACCTGTGAGGCACATCGCCCTGATGGACTGGCTCTGGCCATCCTATAGGGTGGCTGATGGACCTCGCTGCAATGTGTGTTCATCTGTCCTATGCCCTAATCAACTGCTGCTGAGGAACAAAACACAGTGGAGATAAAATATTTGAAGTAAACGGCATACACTATATATAACCCTACTCCTCCTTGTCCCTGTACACTAACATATTTCATATAATGATGATTTCTCTGCCAAAATTCCTCAAATTATTATGTCTAAGCATTGAAAATCAGGGAAAGTAGTCTTGGAGAGGACCTCAAGAGGCCTGATCCATCCCTAGGGCAGGATCAGCTCCATCTGAACAGTTCGTGACACATCCTTGTCCAGTTTCCAACAGCAAAGCCTCCACCCCTTCCCCAGGCAATCTAGTCCCGTACTTCACACCCCCCACATTTATCCCCCTTTTTCCCTTGCTGCAATTTTAGGCTCATTCCTTCCTCCCTATGCACAACAGTCCCAGAGTACGTCTATGCTTAGTATGTTAATAATTTACATGAATAACTTCCCTTTCTCCTCCCCTCAGGATTTAGGAATGGAGTCAACCTCTCTGGATGATGTCCTCTATCGATACGCCAGCTTTCGAAACTTGGTGGATCCAATCACTCATGACTTGATCATCAGCCTTGCTAGATACATCCACTGCCCCAAACCGGTAAGTACCATGGTCCCATTGTACCTTCAGAACTCTGCTGGCTTGGGAAACTGCTCTGCTGGGAGGATGGAACTTCTGGAGTGCCAGGAAAAAAGCCTCTCAGTTATTGCTGTGCTTGTGTCTTTGGACCAAGAGGACCTGCTCAGAGATCATGGTTTGGTTGCACTGTATCAGGCTTTCCAGCTGACTGAGTGACATTTGCCTAATGTTAGTATTTTGGGTGTTGGCACTTTGTTTTGCAAATCATTTCTGCTTTCTGCCACTTTGTGTTTCTGTGTTAAAGACCTTACCCCCTTAGGAACACTTTCTGCCTTGTGAGGATAACAGGCTGTTCCTTGCCCTTGGGCAATATTTATCATGACTCCAAATGACGAGAGAGTCCTTGGCTCTGCTTTTAAGGCCAGGTTCCCAAAAAAGCACAGCTTCCATGGGGTACTGTTTGGGCTCAAACATGAGCAGGTTTCTCTGTGAGTGCAGCCCCAGACAGATGTGGGCTTCTAAGATGCTCAGCTCCATTTTCTCACTGCAGCTGTAGCAGCATAAGGGCTTTTGAAAATCCCAAACTGGCTCCTTTCCTTCTCTTCCATGGTAAATGTGACTTTGCATGGCGGCCACCTTTGGATAATTAAGGTTTCTTTCCCTGGGCTTTCTTTTAAATAACCAATAATGTCTGTGTCTGATTTGCAGAGCAGTGTAGGCTTAGAAAGGTATGAAATGTCTGATCTCTCAAAACATGTTGGATGACGAGGAAAAGGGATAGGACCAAAAGCTACCAGAGATTGATCACAGAAGGAGTAGGTGCCACCAGATCTCTGGGGATTTTTAATCTCTTAGTCCTTCTGTGCTGCAGTTCTCTACCTGTAATTTTTGGGAGGATGGCACAGCTCCACTAAATCTGTGTGATGTATCCTGGTGCTACAGTCATGGTGACATGTTGTGCACCAAAGATGAATCAGTTGCAAACATCGAAGATAACTGTTTCCTCCGAAAGGTGTGTTTCTTCTGCAAAGAGCCATGCAGACTGTAGGGTGGGCAGGAGCTGTAGTTGGCGATGCTCTCTCGATTCTTGTCGAAACTCCCATTAATGGGCTTCCTCCTAAAGAGACATTTCTGTCCATGTTTCGTCTTCTTGTGTGGTGTGGTGCAGAGCTGAAGGCTGATCTGTCATGGCTGGGTTTTTCTTCTCCCCTGCACATTGCTTGTCATGAACTAAAGTTACATTTAAAACAAATGACATGAACTGTAGAAAGAGGCTGAATGACTTTTGTGGTAAGCCCAAAGGAGGGTTTGCAGAGCTTCCTAGTGGGATGTCTTTATTGTAATAGCTTCCTTGGGAGTGTGAGAGCTGCATGGCTTCCCTGAATTTGCTGTCTGGAACCACTAAGCTACCAAAAAGTTCACTTTGAGCAAAAAAGGAAGCCCTTCCACCCCCTTATTCTGCATTTGGCTCTGATCACGCTTGCAGATGTGATGGAGCTCTGTTTGAGGGCCACCAGGAACCACTTCTAAGGCCATGTTGTTCCCAGCGCTCTCCTCTCTTGTCCTCCAAACTCTTCCCATGTCTCTTTGTGTCTGGGAAAGAGCTGCCTGGAGCAGCGCCATGGCATCAATCATCCAGGTTCATTACTGCATGTAAGACTTCATACGCTGACGTAACCTGGAGTGGGGAGGAGAGGTGCAAATGCCCCAGGCAGGATGTGTGTCTGAGGTCTGTGGGTCCATCGCCTGTGATATGGAGGGGTGCAGCCCTTCCTGCAGTCCTCCTGGAGGTCAGCACCACTAATGTCCCAGCCACATTTCGGGGGACATCTGAGCCAGACCCAGCCCCCATTGGAGATCACACCATGAACCCCAGATATTTTTGGGGTTTTCCTGGGAGGGAATGTTTGTATTCCTCAGCAGGTCCCCGTGAGCTCATCAGGCTACTGAACTTCTGCCAAAAGCACACTTGTTGCACTCTGTATCCTTGGATTTTGATGGGGAAGGGGGTGGTTTGTTTGTTTCTTCCTCCTGGAGACAGTGAACTCAGACCTAGCTCATCCATTCTCATCTCTGCTGCTGAACTGTAAGGCATTTACGCATCTCGTGCCTCCTTTTGATTTGTGCATGGCATTTTTAAGCTCTTCTAGGAAAGGGACTGTCTGTAGGTGTGGTGTGCCCGGTGCAATCAGGTTGGGGCCAAGCTGGGACCTGCAGGCATTGCTCTCTTGTACTTACTGCTAAAAATGGGTCTTTAATTTCCTGTAAGAGTGTATGCAGAGGTAGAGTCATTCACTGCTGTTTCTCGTGGATGTTTTATACTGAATAATAACCTCCACCACTCTTTAAAAATGAGTGAAATTGCTTTTTTGAAATATTTAAAAATTCCTGTAATTTTGCTGAGGACAAGCTGTGGTGACGCTCGGGATGTGTCTGCCTGGATTATGGTATGAAATGGGCTCTGGAAGTGCTTCATAAAACTCTCTACACTCAATAAACCATGTTGGGAAGGGTGGAGCAAGTGCAGCAGTGTGCAAACATGGCTTGGGAATGTCAGGGACCCAAATCTCCATCTCCAGACTGAGGATGGATGTCCCATGTCCTACAGTGCAAGCTCAAGATGCAGACATGTCCCTGTACTCTGCAGAAAACCCGTGCAAGGATACCAATATACCCTTTCCCTTTTCTTATGGAGAAAAAGATCCTTTCCTCTCTCCTCCCCCATGGGGCGATGAGATGGGAAACTGAAGAAACCTATTTTGATGGGCCTGTTTCCAGACAGAGAGGCCCCGTTCCCCCGCTGAGGTTACCCTTTTCCAAAGCGTCGTGACTAAGCTGGTTTCTCCTCCACGTTTTGCCCTGGGAGATGAACGAGACACGGCCAAGTGTGCGCTCTGTGCTCCTTGTAAAAATAATCCAAGGCCGCTGATGCAACAGCAAACCGCTCCGCTGCTGAATATCTGCTTTTGCATGTCTCCCTTAATGTTTCTTTTGGCATGAAATGCTGCGAAGAAGTTAGTGCCAGTGTAAGCATAGAGAGGCAAACTCCTAATACTGGACCATGGGATTCCAGCAAACCATGGTAGTAAAACATGCAATAGCAAACCCGAATAAATCCAGCTCAAGCAGCACTGAGGCTCTTCTTCTGCATGAGATGCTGCTCGTTGGGTGCACTTGGTCCTCTCCCCCACCTTTGCACAGCTCAGGGCTTGCACCACGCCATGTAGTTGCTTCGGTGCTGGAGCAAGGGATGGCATCTCCGGGCCAGCGGTCCCTTTTTGCTGCAAGCTGCTGGCAAGTTGTCGCATGAGAGCGGTGACAGCTGTATTGATACAGCAAAGAAAATATCACCGTGTTCTCCTGGGATTCTCAGGGGCTCACAGACAGTTGCCAAGCCCTGGAGCATCCCTGGGAGGTTGATATGGGTGTTGCTTTGCAGAGGAAAGCAGGGACCATGCAGGTGACAAGTCCAGCAACAGCAGGGCTGTGCTACAGCACCTGCTCTGTGATTTAGCCTTGATTGGGCATTAGGTGCCACCAGCTGTGCTTTAAACCCTCTTTTTTTTGCAGCAGCTGAGGGTGTTGGTTGAAAAGTAATTTCATCCTGGTGTTTGGTTGTGATTTTCCAATACACTGATTTTCTTTATGTCCCCAACCCCAGCATGCCTTAGTCACCTGGGTTATTTTCCAGCATCCAGACCTCTTTCCCTCCCTGCAGTTTCTTTGACAGAGACTTGGCAGCAGCCTATGAGAGCAGGAGAAAGCTCGGGGCCAGGAGCATTGCAGAAGTTTGGGCTTTTGCTCTGCCTGCCAAAAGTATGCTGTTGCATCCCATGGCACGATTATATGTGGATATGTAGGTTGAGGCAGCTGTGGACTTGCCCACCTCCATAAGATGGGAAGATGGGGCTGGCCTGGACTCTGGTCCCTATTAACCTGTTCAATTAAATATGTGTCTGCTTGTCTGCTTGGAGTACTGGGGTCTCGCTTTCCTCCTCCCTCCTGGAGCATTTCCCTGCTTTCTGTACATTGCTTTTTCCAGTCAGCCAGACCAGGACATGTTTACCCAGAGCTTGGAAAAATGATTCAACTTTTATTTTAGCTCAGAGGAGAGACCAAGGGGTCACCTTCATGCTAAGGGTGGCATAAATAGAGGCTGAGTTTCTGGACAGAAAAAAAGTTGGCCTGGGCTCTCCAACGTGGTTGTGGCTCAGTTCAGTTCAGTGGATGCTTATTCCAGCAAGTAAATTCAAACCAGCAGCAAGGCAAGAAGCTTAACTTGTGCTGGAGGAGCTGGAGAGCTTTGGATGACCCTGAGCCTAGAAGTCCTTTGGTTGCGCTTTTATATGGACATCAGGGTATGGCATGTAAAGGCTGGATTGTGTCTCTCTGAGCCCTGCTGATACCCCAGCCTTCCCCAAGGCTGGCTCATGGCCGTCCTGTTGTCCACAAGAACTCCCAGGTCTTTTTCCTCAGAGCTACTCTCCAGCAGGTCAACCCCCAACCTGTACTGTGCAGAGGCAGAAGGGTGGTTTTGCTCTTCTGGAAACTCTCATATGACCTTTTCCAGCGTCAGTTTGAGGGGTGTTTGCACAGGATCAAAGACAAGTGTTGAACAAGTGTTTTCTTCCCCATGACCCTGACCTTGGGGCAGTCTTTTATCTTCCTGCCTCTTCCAGCCCAGTGGAAAGGTGCCAGGTGGGTTCCTTGGAAAGTGGCTCAGCCCCAAGCACAGCCCACGGCCATCCCTTGCCAGGGTAAGGAGGCATCAGTGCTGCTGATGGTCTTGGTCCCCAACACGATGTCTGTCTGTCCCCAAGAATGGGGAAAGGGGACAAAATGCTTTGGTAAAGCCACGTGGCATGGGATGGAGCTGCCCCAATGCCCCGTATCTTTCCTGCAGCTGCTCAGGTTTCCAGCAGGAGTTGTTCCAGGGGAAGGAACCGAGAACACAAGTGCATAAGGAGCAAAGGGCCCCCGTAAAAAATTCACAGCTCTTTTTGCCAGCAGGAATATCTGGCCATAAACTATTGGAAAATTAAACTGCTTTCTTTTTCCACAGACCAAAGCCACATGTGTGGATGACTGATGACTGTGATAGGGAGTGAGTCAGGTTTTCCTCAGGTTTGAGGACTTGTTGAACGTGGGGTAAGAGCTGAGCGGAGCCAGGGAGAGGAGAAAGTGAAGCCTTGGGCAAAGGCTGCTTTTTTTCCCTTGTGACCTTGGGCTGTTTGATTGCACCAGCTTGTATGGTCCTGGGGATGTGCCCAGGTACTGGGGAACAGCTGGAGGTGTGGAAGCTCAGCCAGCCCCTGGAAGCTCAGCCAGCACCAGTAGATTCAAAGTGAGATTTTGGCTTGCTCATCCCCATCCTGCTGCTTTCTGTGGAGGGAAGGCTTTTTTGCTGGTCGATGGCTGGGGAAGGGCTGGCAGAGCAGCTTAGCAAAACCTCATCCTAAGGTTCAGCTTGGCTGCTCCTTTCTTGTCTTGGTGCCTGAATATCTTAGGCTGTAGCTCCACAAAGAAGGCGGGTGAAAGATGCAATCTTGGCTGCATATAGGGTGCTACATATGGGCAAACATCTCAGTGTGGAAGCTGTGTACAGCAGGTAATGTGGTCCTCAGCTTCCCCAGCAAAACCATAGTGTTTCAACATACATGGTGACAGCAATATGTTGGGGAGGGCATTTAAAAACTCTTGTAATAGATTGGTGTAGCTGGAGGAGTGATGTGCTGGGACTGGAAGCAAAATGGATTTTGCCCATGTAGCTCTGAATAGAGGGAAGATCTATTTTCTTGTTCATTTCTGTGTCATTTGAGAAATACGTGCTTAGCCGCATCCCTGGCTTAGATGTCTTTTCCTGCATGAGCTCTAAATTGATCAGGTTTGCAGTGTGGGTTTGATTACATGAATTGTCACCTGTGAAAACAAGAAAGTATAGAAAGAAAGAGTGGTTATTTTGCCCTGGATGAAATAATCTATTTCTAACCCTTCTTCAACCCCATGTTACATGGATTTAACTTACAGCTGATGTTGGCTTTTTTATGCTCTGCTTTTTTAAAATGTGTTATTTCTGATGGAGCTGTGGTGAAGCAAAAATGAGTATTTTTGCTCTTATTTACTGTCCTGTGTGCTAAAACAGTATTAATAAACTCAATTTATACAGGGTGAATATAATCAGGTTATCATGACTGCCAGCTCAGTGCCCTTATCCCCAAATGAAGCACATAATCCAGCTCCTTCAAAATGAGTGTTATTATTTCATCTTGAATTCAAATTATCATTCCAATTTTCTGATGTCACACTTATTTTTATAGCAGTATGAGCTGAAATTACAGGTATGAGGTGATGACACATCAAGGGACACTCAGGCATGGTCTGTTGGGTGAGCTTCTCCGCCTCAACGAGTTTCTTACCTTTGCCTTTTGCTATTAGATCTGCAAGGAAAATGCATCTCACACATCTTCTTACAAAGCTTGCAAGATTCCAAATGCAAAGTGCCATGAGAGCACTAAGTAGCATTTGTTCTTTGCTGTAAGAAACATCATTAAAGGAAGCTGATTTATGAATGAAAACCCTCTAAATCCCCAAATACCTGGTATAAAAGCAAAGGGGCTGATGGAGATTCACTAAGTCAATTGTATGTGGTATTAATGGCTGGGGTTTTTTGTGCCCTTTTTTTTTTCTGGTCTTGCACCAAGTGTGAAGATCCCTCTTCATGGGTATTTAAGACATCTGCAATACATTAAAATATCCTGCAGTATGAAACCGGCTGCAAAGCTCAGACTCCACTAACGACAATTCTGGTTCTCTCCTAACTTCATGTGTCACACACTCTCCTTGTCTTTTCTTTGCAAGAAGAGAGATGTTCTTTGAAGCGCCTGTGTGTGAGCTAAAGCTCAGCAGAGTGTCTTAGAAACAGAGGAAAACTGCACGTTGCATTTTTTTTTTAATATTAAGCCTAAAAGGGAATAACTTAGGTCTAGATGGGCTTTGATGGCAACTGCTACTGGCAAATTTGTGGTTTCATCTGTGAAGTGGGACAGGGAGAGGGAGAGGGAATGAGCCCTGCCTCAGCTTCCTTGCCCAAACCCCATGTGATGTGAGGAAGCCCCTGCTGTCCTTGTCCCTCCCTGCCTCATGAACTTGCTCTGTGTGCACTTGGGGATGTCGAGCAATTAGTCACAATCTGGTCTGTGTCACTGTTCTTCTGGTGTCTCTTTTCCTTTTTAAAAGACTACACCTCGCCTGCATCAGTGGGGAAGTGGGAGGATGCCACCTTTTATTTAAGCACACTACATGGTGTAGGAACCCTGGGGAGACCATTTCCTATACTTTATAAAAAAAAACCCCCACATTAAAATGTCAGGTAGATTAACTATATTTCAAGCAATAGCACCTTGTAAAAGATGCTAAATCTGTGTTTCCCCCACAGCACAAGCATCACAGCTGTAGGATGAACTGGCCTCGATTTGTGCAAAGCACTGTAATTCTTTTTTTTTTTGCGTGGAGGGTTTATCTGCCCTTAAGCCCTGGGCTGCTTTGTCTTCCCTTCTCTGAGGCTGTATGTGATGGGGTGACCCCCCCTTTCTGGCTAGCTAGTGTCTCCCTTGGAAGCCAAGTCTGATTTATGGAAATTATATCCTATTTTGGGCCGTATTATGGCCATTTTTATACTAGCTGTCTCTCCAAGGGAAATTCAGCTTGTGATGGGAGTTGAGCCTGTTCAGCAAAGAAGAGGCTGGGGAAGCCCACCTGGCACACCTTGTTATCAGTGCCATAAAAAATTAGCTTGGATTAAAAAGTATTGCGATTTTTATGGGTTTGGGCTAAGACCTGGCAGCATGTGCAACTCTTGCTGCAGTTTAGAGAGACAAAAAGGTCTTTCTAATATTCCCAGCTACCTAACTGATACCATGAGGGGGTCAATGAATAGAAGATCTGTGATTTGAAAGTCTCTGTAGTGCTGCAGCACAATTTCAGATGAAAGAGTCTGTATAAATGGTTGTTTATACAGTGGTTATTGAATGAGCTGACTAAAGCTTTTCAAAAATGAAAAAAAAAAAAAAGTCCAGTGTGGCCAGGGTGACTTTTATCAATCTTTAATCTTTTTATCTCTTTTGGGTTGCTTAAACCAAAATTTCAACGCCGGCTGGCAGAATTGCCGGGCCCCTCGCTCAGTTCCTATAATAATAAGATGACCTTTCCTAACTGCTGCGTAACCATCTGCAAACCCTCCTAAGTGCTGCAGGGTGGATTTTTTCAGCTTGGAGATGGATTTTGCAATGCCTTCAAAATGTCAGGTGCCACATGAGCGATGTGCAAAGCGCTGCGTGTGTAGCCAAGCAGTTGAGAGCATCTTGGGTGACACCAGTGGTCAGTGATGGGTGTCATCACACAGGTCAGAGACACAGCAGAAGATTAAAAAAAAGAACTAGGAGCAGGAAAATTAAAAAAAAAAGAACTAGGAGCAGGAAAAGACATGCCACAGTGGCCCCATCTCTTCTCAGAAGGCCATGCACCCAAGATAAACTACAGAGCTGAATCCAAAGCAGAGGAGAAGGGAGAAGGATGAAGGTCAGCACAAGTATTTTAATGCCAAAAAGAGAAAGAAAAGGTATGTGGCAGTATTTTGGAAGGATCTACCTGCTCCGTGGGTCAGTTTTTTATTCCCTGACTCCTTATTTCTCATCCCAATTTCTTCTTCTCTAGAGAAAAAAAAATGTAGGGGATGACACAAACCCCCACTGACTCTGCTCTTGACTCTCCCAGTGATGCGCCATGGCTGGTTGGGGAAGAGGCTCATCTTACCTTGCTTCTTGGTGGCCTTCTCTTTGTGGTGGGCAAGAAAAATAACCATAAGAGATGCTCTGCTGTTGGTCATTACAAGCAAAGTTTGTTTCTATTGTCAGCGAAATCTCTCAGAGAAGGGTCCACTATTTGTCCTGTGGCAGCACCTGGGGCTCAGAAGTTTTGCCCTGATATAAAAGAAGAAACTACATCTTTACTTGAGGTGCTTGGGGGTTTCAGATTGTCTTCTAGAAAATACTTTCAATCTATGCCATCTTCTGTGTTGATGCCAGATCTTACCTGCCTCTTTCGTAGATCTTCAAGTTCATATAAGATACAGTTGTCACCTGCGTGCTCTGCTCCTCTGCCTGCAGACTGAAACGAGCTTTCCAAGAGCGTTGTCAGAGGCAGCAGTTTTTGGTCTCTGGATGAAAATGCTGTGAAAATTCAGAAAAGTCAGTCTATTAATACAGTGAAAGGGTAAAGAGTTCACTGCTCAGCCCTTCAATGTAATAGAGACGGAGAGCATTTGAACAGCTGGTCTCTTACTCAAAAGCTTCCCTCTAAAAAATATCACCTGAGTAACACATTGAAGAGCCACTGGTACACAATCCACACCACAAAACCAATTTGGGTCAAGCGGGCTTTGCCTGATCCTGTCCCTTGCTCCCAGAGAATCACAAGATGGGGAATATTCCTAGGAAAAACTATGATGAAAGAGGGTGAACCACTGAAGCTGAGCTTCTTTCACTAGAGCTGGGAGGGTCTGTAGTTGCTCTGATTAAATTTAAATCTTTTCTAAGGACCTTCTAGCACAGCTCTGGCAGCCAAGAGTTGTGTGTCATTGCACAAAAGGTGGGTTCCACCCCGAGCTGAGCATCTGGGACTATCTGCCCTGACACACTTCACCTGCAGCCTCTCCCATAACACCAAGTAAGTGTCCCCAAGGGAAATGACGGATGAAGAAACCAGTTACCTCATTAAACAGTAACAACATACTTTATTGATGTTTTCTGATGGTAATTGACGTTTGAGTTCAGCTCATTTGGCTTTTAATCAGAACATAATTTACCACAAAGGAAGGAAGCATATCGATTCCCTGCCTCCTCAGGGGACCATTATTTATTTACCTCGAGCACTGAAAAGTGCGTGATGGGGACCTCTCCCATGGTGTGGCTGGAGGGAAGACCTGAGTGACTTGGACACTTGGATGGGTATTTTAGTCACAGGTGTGTGAACACTAAGCAAGCAAACTGTCTGCTGGCAGTGTGGATTTGCAGAAATGAAGGGTTTAAAAAGGAGAGTTTGAGGGTTTTAATAAGGAAGGATGTCCTCTCTATTGATAGACCACTGCTGATGGCTGGTGAATTGCCCATCCATGGATTATGGTGACATCTGACTCAATTCAGGTAGAAAAGTCCCAATACTGTTTGTCAAGCTGAATGTAAAAAGCTCTAATACATATTATGACCCTATCTCAGCTGTTCTGGGGATGCTAGCCACTGGGACACCCATTTTTCAACCCTGAACACCCAAAGATGTCAGTGTCCGGGAAACATTTTGGTTAGCCCTCTTGCATCCCTGCTGCTGTCCTGCAAAGCACTCCTCTAGGGTTTGGCTGCCTTGGGGTCTTGGGGATGCGCTCACCCAGCCAAATAGAGGAGATGTATCTGTGAGCAGTGTTGCAGATTTGGGGTGGGTCGGGACCCCATGGGTTGCTGATGAGGTGAGAGAAGCCCCTCTCTCTGGTAGCACAGCTGCATCCCTTCTGGAAGGGGCAATCGGCTGGTGATCCCCAGGGGAAGGAGGACCGATTGCCCCTTCCAGAAGGGATGCAGCTGTGCTACCTCTTTTGGTCAAAAAGTAATAAAAAAATGCAAAAAGCCAAGGTCTGTCAGGTAGGGAAATTGCTGGCGGGATTTTCAGCAATTGCTCTTCATAGTTGACAGGGATTGTGATTTCTGGCCAGAGTCCAGCGAGCAATTATCTCACAGTTTGGGATATTTAGGGATTTGGGTAAGAGCTTTATCCCACCCTTTCCATCGTCAAAGAGTTTCGCAATCATTAGGTAATTTGCTAATCCTCCTGGTTTCTCTGTCACTTTCCCTTTTCTCCTTTCCATCCAGCTTTCCAGGAAATCCTCAGTGCAGCCTTTGAGTCTGCATTGGTAGTTTTGCCTCCGCTTGGAGCACCTGATGAAGTGACCCTGCTCCCTCAAGCCTCACTGCATCCCAGAGATGTTGCTGGGAGAGCTTGGCTGGAGCACAGACACTGCCATTGGCTGCTGCTTCATTACTGTGATCTTTTTTTCTTTTTTTTTAAAAAAAAAAAGAGAAAATTCCCAGTTCTGTTATGCCTGTGAGGGCCCCACGGTGGTTAATGAGCTGAAGGCGAGTGTTGCTCTGAGGGTTATGCCCTTGCCCTGGGATCCACGTTTCCGTGCCCGCCTGCAACGGGGAGCAATGGGGACCCATGCGAGGGGGTCACTGCTGCCCCTTCCCAGGCTCTGGTGCACGTCATGAGACTCTCAGGGGTTGTGACTGAGGGGCTGAGAGCCCCCGTGGAATGACATAAATATTTGCAGAAGAATCCTGGGGACACTCCTGCGCTCCTCCAACAGCAATAACGAGCTGGACTGGGGTTTGCTTCCCGTGGGATCCAGTGTGGTGCAGCTGAGACACAGGCTCCGGAGGAGACTTGTTGGGCTGGGAAAATCTCTACGTGCTGCCCTGCATCTGGCACATAAATAACCAAATAATCTACTTCTGGTTTAACCAAGGGTGAGAGGGGTACAAAGAACAGCAAGTGGTTCCTGTATTTAGCAGCAAAAGTAGGTGCTGGGCTCCAACCTGTGGTTCCCAAAGGCATGTTCCCCAAGAAACTCCAGCTTCTGCAGAGAGGCCATCTAGGGCAGGGTCTGGCTGAAGAGCCACATTTGCTCAATGCAGGATGGTGGGAAGAATCATGGACACTGTGCAAAGCTCTGTGTACCATCACTCTGCACCATGTGTCTCTATCCTATATGTGTCACCCCCAAGCAGGGTCCGAGACCCTGAAAAGCAAATAGAAGAGCCCTTCTGGAGACCCAGTGGTTGCTGCAGCCTGGGGCCACGTGGGTAAGTAGAGACATCAGTCTGTAGGTGATGGACAATGCTGTTTGCCAAAACATGGAGGAGCTTTGTCTGCAAACTGCTCCTGACTAGTGGCAGTGAGTGATGGGGAGTGGCCGAACCCCACTGGGGAGTTGCTGCCCAGGGGCCCTGCATCCTCCAAGACCCCCAATTCAGTCCTCTGTCTCTGTGTGTGGGAGCATGGTGAGTGCCATCCTCCACCAAATACACTGATTTCAGTAGATGTTAGAGGTCGGCACCTCTGACCCCTCTTCTCATTTGCAGTCTGACCAGCGCAACACCTTGGGTGTTTTTCTGTCTTTGCTTCTACACCAGCTACAGTGATTAACATGTGAGTTGGTTGTTTGCTGAGATATTTTCAGGGTAATGAATGGCTCTTCTGGATTTTTAGCTGCTTGCTTTGTTTTATGATAACTCCCTGTGCCTATCAGAAGGATACAGATGCATTTGTCATTAAAAGGCATGGTCCAGTGACCCTTCCAGGAATGAACATTGGCATCTAAATGGCCTTCCCATTAGTGACTTTGTTTATAGCACTGAAGTGCGTCCAATTTATTTGTCTGAGGATCTTACTGTGTATGTCAGGAGCACATTGGAGTGGTGATGCTCAAAAGCCTCCTCTGCAGTGACAGCTTTGCTGTGCACATCTCAGCTGAGGATGGAGTCAGTGGCAATGGGTGCAAAGCAGCACACAGGTTCTCTGCCATTTTCCATGTCGTTTTGTGACTGCTGCTCATTTATCCTCTGCTGCGGAAGTTAAGCTGGGTATCCTACAATAGCTCTCACAAAAGATTTTTATATACTTTTTTTGCAATTTCCCTTTACCTTACATGCTCCCCTCAGGGCCATCTATCACCTCAAATTTTATTGCCTTCTTTAATTGCTTCTCTGAAGTCCAAGTGCAATATTATTCCAGGATCCTTTTGAATAACTTCCTGAGTTGCCGCGATGCCATTCATCTTGTACTTCTGGCTCTCTTGATAAACCCTCTTGTACATTGCTTTTCATTTCAGTGTGTCAACACTGAATCTAATGCATTGCACTTTGGCCTTTCGTCAAAGCAGATGATAAGCGCTTCTTATAGTGGTATCCGAGTTGCAAAATTGGTTTCCATTTGTCTTCTTTGTTTCTACAAATTTCTACTTTCAGTGTTCTGCTACTGCTGCAGCTTTGCCAGCTCCTAAGTTGGGGTAGTTCAAGGCAGGGTTTAATTACTGGTGTCCTTGGTACTCTGAGGTCATTCTAGGTGAGCGCTCAGTACTGTGTCAGGATGACTGGAACATCCAGCGTGGATGTCCTCAGCCATAGGGTTCCTAGGTTTGGCAGTGGCTCTGTGGTGTTAGGCCAGTCCAGAGCTGGACAGGTCTGGCTGTTTTTTATAAGAGTTGAACAGCAACAAATCCTTTACTGAGAGCAAAAGAATTAACTTTGCTGGTGCTCAGTCTCATGCTGATCATCTTAAGGAAGTTAATGTCCACTCCCATCTCTGCCACGAGCAAGTGATGGCAAGATGTGGTGATCTTGTGTCTTTGTGGTTTGGGTTGAGTTGGGGAGAGGGTTTGCACCATTAATAGATATGTCTGGAAGCAGAGGATTTGGTGTTTTTTGAACCATGAAATTACAGCATGTGCTATGCTTGATAGATGAGTATTTGGTTAATTTGATGAAAGCCAGTTGCTCCTTTTGGACCAAGGAGTTAATGGGACCTTCTGAAGGTCAGTAGCGATGAACATGGCGAGGAGCAATGGGTTACCCTCAGATGAGAGTCTGGTTACCGCTGTAGACACTTCCTGCCTAGAAGTCCCCAGGTTGAGGCCACTTATGTTTTACACCAGTTGTTGACTTTCTCCCTCATTGAGTTTTATGCTGCTGTCAGCCAGGACTCCACAAAATGTTAACTTTGCCATTCTTGCTGCCAGAGCTGATGCTGTCTGCCCTGGCAAGGACTACCTGCCATCTGCTCAGGGACACCTTCAGCTGCTGCTCCTGCCAGTATATCAGGCTTCTCCAGTAGGGTGGTAAAAGCCAAAAGTGCTGCTTAAGCTATGTGCTGTCAGCCCAAGGCTTGCAATTGGCCCAAACTTTCAATGAGTCTTATACAACAGTATTTTCAGCTTAGAGTTGTGTTGTGCAGCAGCTGGGGCTGTCGTTCCTGTTTCTGCCTGCCTGGCCTGGTCACTGCAGGCCTGAGCACGGAGTTTGAGATTGTTTTGGATGGTTTGGTTGTTGGGTTTGGGTTTTGCCAAGTAGTGGGATGAATTTTCTGATAAGAAATGCTGATGAGAAGTGGTTCCTCTTCTCTGTTCTTGCGAGATCTCCAAAATACTCCTTCCTGTACAAAAGAGTTGCTGCTTCATGTGAAGTTTTAGTTTCTGATAAACTTTTATCAAGGTATAGTTTATTGCTTGATAGAAGACTCATCCTTCTTCTCCTCAGAAAATAACCCATCTTTTTGTCTGGCTTTTATTTCTTCTGCTTTAGACAGCTGCTCTTACCTCTACCCTTCTTTAAGAGAGAATTTTTGATGGTAAGGCCTACATCCTATCAAAGCAGTAGGAAGGGAGCAAGGTTTTCAGTATGAGCAACATTCCTTGTCCAAGGAGCATCTGGAGCTGTTTGGTTTGCATTGTTTCTGTGCACTTCTATATCTATGCATTTCTAGTTCTGTGTATCTTTTAACATACTCTTTGTAGAATTTCCCACAAACCACTCCCTAATATTTGAGGTAGTTTTATGTAAAAATAACCCCACAATAGGTGATTTGAAATAAGATATAGCACCTTATTTGATGCTAGACTTTGACCCTCTATAAGCCCTGTTGAGTTCCTGTGAACCTGCAGTGGCCACTGTAAAGTATGACAGAACAGAAATGAGAGCAGAAAATATTGCAGAACAGAAACAAGAGATTTGTCCAAGGTGGAGATGTTCCTCTCCTGGCAGAGAGCCTCCAAGAAAGGGAGCTGGCTGAACATGGTAATTTGACAGGTCTGTGAAGGTCTCGCTGGCTGTTCCCAGGTATGTGACCCCAATCATGCACCCCATGGACCTAGCTCCACCACCAAGTGCCTTTCCATGGTGGGAAATAAGAGGCTGGTTTGTTTTTGTTGTCTTTTCAAACCTCCTGCTGCTACATGGATGGCTGGAGAGGGGACGTAAGCAGCACTTGGGAAGGACTCTGCAGCAAGCTCACTGCTGGTGCCATGCTGAGAGAGGGGTCACCAAGCCCAAATCTGAATTTCCCATGCCAAGAAAAATGCATTTTTCCTGTAAGAAGCCAAATGTCTCTTATCATATAAGAGACATTCATTCTCTCCCAGGACCAGATGGTCTTTTCTTGACCATTTCATAATGTTAATTAATCATGGGGCATATCCTCCCCTTACAAAAGCCATCGGAGTGTCTCTGCTGCCACTGAGAGCTTGGCCCTCTGACCTTGAACAGGGGGAGGTACAAGTGGTGTTTGGCCCCGTGGCTGCGTACCTGGGGAAACTCAGGAAAGATCAAGTGGATTAGCTCAGTTGCCATGAACCCTGCTGGGAACAACCTCATAAATATGGCCTCTATTAAACTTGTTCCATTTCTCCTCTAATTTGAAAAACGGCCTTGATTTACTTTCAAAAAAATTTCTGAATGGGGGTATTGGATGGTCGAATGGACCCATTTAAAGCTGCATTGTCACTTTATTTGGATTTTGTTTTCTTCTGTGTGGACAAGATATATCACTTACATCCACCTTGTCCATATCTGCTCATCTTTGGGTGTCATCTACCTCCTCACTCATTCCCCACATGCTGGAGTCTTTCCACCAAGGAGTCTGAAATGATGGAGAGGGAACTGGAATATCCTTACAGTGATATTTTAAGGACACTTCCCTGGAGAGCTCTTCCCTACAGCACAACGGGGATTTTTCCGTGTGCATTCTCATGCCTTGCCCAAGGAACTCAATGACCAACCATCTCGGCAGCAAGAGGGGCTTGTTGTTGGTGTGGATCCATCCCTGCACACCTGGATGGGGTTGTAAGTAGGAGGAACCACTGAGCCTCCTGTAGTGGGACAATCTCGCACCAACCTGAACGCTTGCTGCCGGCGGGGTGTGAGCATATTTTGGCCATCAGTGGGAGGGGAATGGTGGATTTAAAGCCTTTCCTACCTCCTCCGCTCCTGATTCCGCAAGAAGAGGACAGTTTGCTGGAGAAAACTCCATTAGGGCTTCAAAAGGAAAGTCTGGCGGTGGCTTGCTGGGGCAGGGGCTGGCTGCAGCGTGGATGTCTGCGTGCAACAATAGGCTGCAATTTAGCCCCAAGCTTTGAAAGCTAAGGGGGGAGGAGAAAGAAAAAAAGAAGAAAGGAAAAATAAAAATAAAGAAAACCAGAAAGCCATTAGATGACTTCAGCTCCTTGTGACTACATCAAAAGGGAAGGCGTTGTAAATTCGGTTTCTATTAAACCCCAAGGCCCCGGCTCCAGGGAGCAGGATGCTGTTCTGGAGCCAGTGGCCAGGGAAAGCCATTTTGGGGCCACAGGAGCGACTGCAGGTTTTGCATGGCCAGAGCTTTTTCCTGGCTGCTCTGTTAGGGGTATGGAGGGGTGTGTTCAGCTGCTCTAGTGGATGGTGGTGGCTTTCACTTACTTTCTTTGCCTGAGATGTGTCGCTGTGCCTTCTCTTGCTGTCTTCCCAGGAGGTATTTGGAGGTCCCCCAGTGGCCCATCAGCTTTGGCATGCATTAAGGACCTCCTAGTGTTGTGAAAGCTTTGCACATAGGGACTTTTCGTAGCACCGAGGCAACATTTAATCTTCATTTTGTTGTCTTCCTTCCCAAAACTCCAAAGTCTATCCCTGCATCAGCACACGTTACTGGGGATTTGTTCTCCTTTGCTCCACACTAATTTGTAATAACTGATTTGATGCATGTCAGAGCTGTTGAGGATGATGTGTCCTAGGGCTTCCTAGAGCATCTCTCACTATTTTGTCTTTGTTTTTCTCTGTAATAACTCTTTTTACCATTGTGAGCATAGTTTTTTCTCCTTCAACTATTTTCTTGCTCAATAGTCTAAACCATTATCCTATTATTCTAATCACCCAAGACAAATAAAATGAGGAGGAGGATTCTCTGCATTTTCTGGGTATGAAATAGGTCATGTTTTAAGGGTCAGCATCCAGTGAACTGTATCGAAATGAAACATCTTGGCTGAGGGGTCCTCCCAGGGCGAGTGCAGTTTCTGGGCCTGTGGCTGCAATGGTTTGTGCATGGACAGAGATTTTTGTGCACTAAAGCGGCAACTGCAAATCCTGCAGCATCCGGAAAGGAATGATGCAAGTTTGAAAAGTTTTTTTCAAAAGAAATAGAAAACGGAAGAAAAAAAATGTAAATTTTAATTAAATCAAAATCATGGGTTTGGAAGGCCAATTTGGGACTTTTTGCATGTTAAGATTTGCTGTATAGCACCTTTTTTTTTTTTTTTCCCCAGGGACTGATTGCAAGTGACAGAAACATGGGTCTATGTAATAGTGTGAGCAAAAACCTGTCGCTTTCCCACTCAAGACAATGACTAATTGTTCTAATTTAGGTCAATCCCCTGCTGTGCTGCAGCAGGAATTCTTTACCAGGGCCCTTTAATCATTAATGTTGGCCTATTTTACACCATGTTTGGCCCTGGTGCAACCCCCCCAGGGCTCCACACACCACCAGGGATTCTGCTGCTGGGGGCGGAACGGGTGATTCATTTCTTAATGAAAACAAATTAATTTGCAATGATATCTTTATCACAAGGCTTTTCAGATGCTTTGTGTCCTCCTCTGAGCTCTCTGGCTGCTTCTTTTGGAGAAGAAATGTGGTTTGTGAATACAATTCTTACCTCCTTGCCTCACTCAGGTGTCGTTGCTGCACGGTGATGCGAGGAGGGCGGGTGGTGACGCCATGGTTTTTTATCCCCCATGAAAACATGGTCCTGTTCATCCCATATTTGTTTTCCCATGGTGTCATCCCTGTGCTTCCAATTACCCCCCTCCCTCCGCCAGCAGAGTGGCAAGGAACGCGTCCAAGGGCTGCTCGTTTGTGGTTGAACATGGTGTGCAGATGCTGGGTGATAACCTCACCCAGGGGCCATACAGGGTCTGTTGGCACGTGGTGCTGATAGAGGCTGAACAGTTTCTCTGCTACACCACAGGTGGGTACCATCAATGAGGGTAAAACAGGTCCCTGTGAAGAAACTAGGGCAGGTTTAGCAGGACATGAGAGGGATGGGCTTCTTGCCTTTACCTGCTCGAATTTATCCCTGTAGTTCTAACTGATACCCATTTCAAGCGTTGTTGCTCCATCCCTTCATCTAGAGCTCTTCTCTTGGTGTTGGAGCCAGGGTCAGGAGCCTGGTGGTCCCCAGCACGTGCCTGGTCACCCCCTCAGCTGTTTCTTCCCCCTCTCATTTTCCAGTTGAACGAGATCCCGTTGGCACAGGGCTGGTTGTGGATCGCAGATGGGGCGTGTGCCATGAATCCCTCTCCCAGCTGAACTCTGTTAAGGGATTAAAATCTCATGAATCTCTGGGCTCCTTCTGGCAGCGAGTAGCCCTCTCCTTCTCCAGAGGGCTGGAGGGAGGCAGGCAAAGACAGAGGAGGAATGACAGGGAAAGGGGCCCTTTGCAGGGAAGAGCCTCTGCTCTCAGCTTTCTTTCCCCTCATCCTTGCTCCGTCCTGCCCTCAGCATCCCATCTGATGGCTGGGAACTGCGCTGGGTCTTTGCCAGCTCAGAGAGGACACGGTTGAGTAGCAGCCAAGGCATTGCCCAAAAACTTCTTCTCCGAGCTGACGCTTGCACCAGAAGTTTGCTCTTTGTGGGCTCCACGAGTCTTGCTGAGAGCTGGGGTGCTGCATAAACGTGCTCTGTGAGACGCATCTTCTCCTGAAGACCTTTCAGCTGAGCAGCCAAGATAAATTAACAAGAGGGTGCCTTTGCTTTCTTGCTCCTTTCACAGAGGCTTTGCCCCCAGTTTGGGTGCTGCTCAAAGCAGTTTTTCTGCATGTGAGGCACAGGTTTCTCTCCCTGTTGATATAGGGGCTGTACAGGCATGTGCAAGATCATGGCATTGAGAGCTTTTGCAAACTCGCAGATGTTTCCAGATGTGTAGCTGATGGATCTGTAGGGAGTTAGCTCAGCTGAAGGCTCATCACCAGCATCTTACCAGCATTTATCAGCAGGCCTGTGAGTGTGGTGCTAAGAAAAAGGGCATATCCCAGCTCTACAAAACAGGCTTTTTCTTGGCAGCATCAGCAGCTGGGAAAGCTGATCTCTCTGTGTGGTCTGTCCCATCTCCCCAACCCTGAGATGCTCCGCAGTTTTCCTCCCAGAGCTTGGGAACTAGAGTAACAAATGCACGTTCCCACGCACATGTCCCGTGAATGCCTGATGCCAGAAGCAGCCAGGTCTTCCATGGTATAGCTGGTGATGCCTTTGCTGGAGATTCATCCCTGTGTGTTACTTGAGGAATGATTTACTGCTGCAGTTTGGTTCTGGTGGTGAGGCAATATGCGTAGTGAAAATGGCAGCTCTCATTGTATGTGTCTTGTGCTTGATTATTGTCCCTTTTGTGGAAAGATCGTATGGTGTTTGCTTTGGTTTGAATTTCTGACCACAAAAAACATCCTAGCCTTATACTGACCTCACATAAGTGATGTGACATAGACTGATGTCGGGCAGAACAACCTTTTGTCCATTGCTTTTCATTTTGTGGGAAGTGATTAGTGACTGGTAGCAGTGAGGGGGGCAGCAGCATCTGCCTGTAGCGGGTTGATGGGGTTTATGTCTTCTCTTGCATCACGCTCAGGGATGCTGATGGTACCCAGCAGAGAGGATTGTGCTGGATGGAGAGGAGGAGTGTTTCCTTGCATTGGAGGGAAGGTCGGCATCACAGGGTAGTGCTGGCATGGTGTCAGGAAGCCTATGGCTGCCCACAGAGGTAGTGCTCAGTGTCATTGCCCCTGCCAGGGTAATGCACCAACCCCCAGCTCTCCTGGCAACCCTACGTGCAGTTTGTCTTCCCATTCGCCAGGCAGCGAGGTTAAAACTTTATCAACATGAATGGGCTGGGCTGATTTTTAAGCTGACTCAATTTTCAAGCAAGCTCTTGGGCTCAGTCCCACCAGGGTATGTGTCAGCTTCAATTATTTCCTGATAGACTTGGATCATAAACAGTGAAAAAGCTTTTGTTTAAACCATCAAACAAGCGTCCAGCTCTGCCTTTGGCACCGCATCAGCTACATCTCTTCTTCTGTGCACGTGTTTTGTGCAATCCCAGAGCAGTTCTTGTACACTGGGGTCAGGGCTGGGGCTGCTCTGGAGCCTCCCACAAAGCTCTGGGGAGGAATTGCAGAGGTTTTGAAGGTACCTAAAAAAAAAAAAAAAAGGTTCTTGAAGCAGAGAGGTTTGTGTGTCACCCATGGGCAGGTGAAGTGGTGAAGTACAGTGATGGAAATGAGACGTGCAAAAGCAAGGACCTTGACCCAAAATAGCGTGTCTTATGAAGGCTCTGAAATGGATTGTTTATTTATCCTAGTGCTAAACTGGGGCATTTATCTACAGACCAGTGTGGAAAAGGCCACACTTTTGTGGCTGCCTTATACCCTTGCGTAGTACCGAGATGGGAAGATGTACGAGTTGCTGTGTGCTGAAATCATGTCTTCTAAATCATGTTGTAAAACCCCAAACCAGAAGTAGCCCAGTACCTGCAGGGCTTGTGAGTTGAGCTTGCTGGTGAATAAAAAAGGGCTGAAAGAGTGGCCAGGTTGGGATGACTGTGTAAAGGATGAGCTGGCTGTGGCCACTGATGTAAAGAGTTAGGGATTAAAATATACTTTGCCCCACTCTAGCATCTTTCCTTGGAGCCCTTGATGCATTGTATCGGAGTTGATGGATGATTTGCTGAGTTCTCTGAGGGGGTCTCTTTGGGCTGAATTTCTCAGAATTTGGCTTGATGTCAAGTTCAGGTCTGAGCTTCCACCCACCATCTGGACACACCGCTCAGGAGGTCTGGCAGCTGCGCACCAAGGGCTGGCATGACCATGTTGCTTAGGGAAAAAAAAATCTCTTATCAGAGAGAGAAGATGGACCTGACACATTTGTACCAGCAAAAACTTACTTCTTTTACTTTCTCTGCTTTTTTGTCATATTCCTCTTGTGAATTGTTTCACTTTCCCAACAGTTTAGTTAACAATGGAGACATTTTTAATTGCAGCTCTGAATTGCAACATGGTGGCTATTTACTCCACAGCCTTTTAGCATGCTGTTCCTTTTTCAACAAGAATTTTTTCACGTGATGCAGTGAGGACTCAGAGATGGAAACTCTGATGCAGCACTGAGGGTAGACACTGTTGCTTCAGGGGCTGTTCAAATGCTTTGTAAGGGTAACAGCTTAAAAAATAGATTAAATGAAAGCTGATGGCATGGGGCGGCTTGCTGTGCATATTATGTAAAGCTAAAAATGTAAAAAATAAATAGGGTAGGGATCAAAACTCATAGTGTTTTCTTCTTGCATTAGGGATGTTGGTGACAGTGAGGAAGGTGTTGCTGGCAGGGAACAAGTGGAGAGCACTGAGAGGGAGCAATGTGTGCTGTTGCCTTCCCAAAATGTTTTGAGGCTTTAGTATTTCCAGATCTTCCAGCAGAAAACATGAAATAAAACCTTCTCTCTCATTATGTTTTTTGTGTTAATTTGACAGGCTGAGCCTCCTAGGGTTCATCCATCCCCAAGCCTAGAGCAGCAGATATTTCTTCCCATAAGGTCGCCAGCAGGAGGGGGGATTTCAACATGCCTGAGGTCTAGCATAGGCTATGTCCCACCGAAATTAATGGGATTAAAACCCTTATTTCAAGTTAAGCATGGTGATAAATGAGGTGTTGAAAAATATGGGTTTAAATGTGCTCTTAAACCCCTATTTCCTCCTCTGCAAACTGGAAAACAGGAGGTATGGCCATCAAAAGCTTGCGGAGCTCAGATGTCAAGTGGCTCCTGATTTGCTTTGTTTCCAGCTCCCGCTGACACGTTTTCTCTACAGCGTGTCCTTCTGGTGTCTGTGGGTCTGGAGTTTCTACCTGGTGTCCCTCCCTTGTCTTTGCAGGAGGGGGACTCCCTCGGGGCCATGGAGAAGCTTTGCCGGCAGCTCACCTACCACCTCAGCCCCCACTCGCAGTGGAGACGCCAGGGCATCATGAAGAGAAAACCTCAGTCCTGGTGAGTCGGCTCTCAAAAGCTGCTGTCACCCTGCTGGGTCACTGTCCCCTCACTGGTCCTTGTGTCCTTGGACCACCCACAGGTTCAGGAGAGGTGGAAGGGGTTTTTGCCAGGATGCTTTTAGCCTTGGTGTGCTGGTGGGAGCTGCCTGTTGCACACCTGCAGCAACAGGAGGAACAAGTCCACCACAATGATGGAAAGCTCTTAATTGTCATCCCATCAGGGCACATCACACTGATGTGGCAGCGGGGAGCTCTTTATAGCCCAAAAGACAAGAAATTCTTGAAAACTAAAAAATTTAAAGCAGTGCTTTGTGCCACTCTGTCTTTAATTACCAATCCTTGTCCTTAATTATCAGCTAGAAGCAATTTTGGGAGTGTGTCCGTGTGCCAGAGATCTGTGAGGCTTTATCTTACAAGCCTGCCATAATGCTTCCCTTTTCTTGGACGAGCTGGGAAATAGCTGAGGTTTTTAATGGTTTTAATAGCAGGAGTGAGGTTTCAGCTGTAAATGAGCCCTGACCACACGACAGAGACCCCGGGGCTGTGAAACATGGTTCTGGCTGCCATGGTGAGGGTTTGTAGGATGGGGTTTGCCTGGGTTTCTGGTTTAGATGTTCATTTAGGAAGTGGCTGTGAGTTGAAGCCAACCCTTTGCTAGGAGTTGAAGTCAACAAGATCTAAATGACTTAATGCAGAGAATGTATAGAGAATAGAGAGAGTACCTGTTTTGTCTTCCCTGTGCTTAAGCACCCATTGCTTAATTTATGTGCCAGCAGTTAACCCCATTATGGATGCTCCTGATCTGATGTGTGTGTTAATTGGTGATGTGTGTGTTAATTGGCGGGTTATTCCTTCCACAGCTGACAACCAGTGGGTGTTTCTCCAGAGTCCCCTGCTCTGGGTTGGTGTTTGCAAGTGCCCTTCGATGCCTCCAAAGAAGTAATTGTTCTTGGGACTCTTGTTCTCAGGTGTCGGCGTTGGTTTGACTCAGTTCTGCTGTCAGATGTTGCAGATGCTTTCAAACACTAAGTTTCCACACTTTTTTTATGTGTCTGTTGGCCATCTACAACCCCAAAATGCTCTGCTTTGGGCTGTAATTAGTAGCTGGCTCTATTGACCAGGGAGCTACAGACCCCCTGTTTGCATCCATCTCTTTGCAAGGAGAAGAGCTTCACCTTGGTGCAGTGATAGCAGAGACTTTGGTGGAGAAGGAGAGGACAGGCCCATCTTATCAGAAACAAAAACAAAGTCTGTGGGACTGTTTACCCAGCTCTTTCTGTAGCTGGTTTTATCACGCCACATCTTTTACAAACATTTTAGCAGGGCCTGTTATGATAGGACAAGGGGTAATGGCTTTTAAGTTAAAAGAGGGAAGATTTAGACTAGATAAAAGGAAGAGATTTTTTACAATTGAGGGTGGTGAAACACTGGAAGAGGTTGCCCAGAGAGGTGGTAGATGCCCCATCCTTGGAAACATTCCAGCTCAGGTTGGACAGGACTCTGAACAGCCTCATCAAGTTGAAGATGTCCCTGCTCATGTCAGGGGGTTGGACTAGATGATCTTTGGAGGTTTTTTCCAACCCGAACTATTCTGTGATTCTATGATTCTTTCTTTCCTTGCTCTTTCTTTTAATTTTCTTTCTTTCTCGTTGGAGAAGTTTTCTCACTCTCCTGCAAGATGACTTTGGGGTCAGAAAGGGACAATTTGGAGTCATTCCCTTGCCTGTGTTGCAATCTGCCTGAAGGGTCCATTGGTGGGAAGCACGTAACCATGTGCTTTGGATGTGGAAACCTGGTCTCTCATCGCCTGCACAGGGATTCTTAATCTTTTAATGAGTGCTTTGGCTCTGTCCCTGGTTCCCTGTGATAATTAGGGATTGCAGCACAACGGCAGAGATTGGTGCAGCCTGTTGTGGAGAACTCCTGGTCTGGAGCTGTGGAGTTACTCAAAAATACTTTGTTAATTAGAAATCTGTATCTTTGTGATGCATTGTGCTCCTGGGTCCCCTCTGCCAGAGACACACTCATCAGCGCACTGACTCGTAACAAACACATTGTAATTTGTGCTGTGGCTTCATTAAGAGGCATCATTTCTCTGGGCTCATGGATGCTCCCATCTCCTGGCCCTCCACCTCTTTGTCCCCTGCAGCTGGGTTAGATGTGTTGGAAGGGCTTGGGAAGGAATTGGAGTTCAATTATCCCTACGATTGGGAGCGGGGGGAGTGCATTTGTAGGAGATGGATGTGTTAGTGCAATGTTGATCCCTCTGTTTGATGAAAAGGTTCTCCTGTTGTGGGATCGAGGTGGGTCTCAGACACTACTGGGATGCTTCTCTCTTGTTGCTCTGGGCTCATGAAGGCCTCTGGATGTCATTGTATTGCCACCTCTTTGGACACCCACCCAAATTTTTAGTGGGATAACATCCCTTCTTCACTAAATGCCTGTTGGCATTCCCAGGGAGAGTGGTTGTAGCCACAAGCAGTGGGGGTATCAGTCTCTCCGGGACCAGCCCATCCTGGGACCCCCTGGTACCTCTGCCAAGGTCTCACCAGGGCGGTGAGTGAGCGCCCCACACACTGGCACAGCTGAGCAAAGCCAAATAACTGTGACTAGTCTCCCCAGAAATGTAGTGGAATAACTACAAGGGAAAATTGCTTTTCTGTATTCCACAACTGCTGTATTGATTACAGGTGAGAATGGGAAGCAGAGCAGCTGAAGGGGGAGGATGCGGGCAGATGATAGAGAGGATTGGAGCTGATTTTTTGGGTCAGTTGTACTATGGCCAGGCAGCCTGCTGCGTAGGCAGAGGGGGTGGCTAGTGCTTTCCTTTTCCATCTCACCCCAGGCATCGCATTCAGCGTGTGCAGGGAAAGAGCCAAATCAAGGGAGCAGCTCTCAGTGTTGGCTGCCCCGCTCTGCTGTGCTGCCTGGCACTGGAGCACCCAGTCCTGTGCCAAATGACCTTATTCTTTTGTGTATTATAAATCCGTCCGTCTCGCTGTCTCCCTCTCCGTGCCTCTCTCTGAATCACATATATATTTATATTTAACATTCAGGATGAAAAATCAGCGTTTTGCCTGGTGGGGCAGCCAATAGCAGGAGGATGAAACCCGCCTGCTAAAGTAATTTGTGTGGCTCTGGCTCTGCCTGGGGACACGATTACAGTCCAGCGTTTAACTAGCAAGAGTTGAATTAGATCTTGGAATCTCCCTGCTCCTCCTGCTGCCAAGTGCTTGCCTTCAGCATCACAAAGGCAAAGCTGGTAATCAAAGCTCTGTGCGTCTCTAATTGCTTTGGAGCACGGGCTTGTGCGCTTGGTGGGGAGAGGGAGGAGGTGTTTCCCAGGGTGAAACAGCCCCCGTGGCTTTGCTGTGGCTTTCCCATCCCTGGAGAGTCGTGGCCAGTGCATTACCTTTATTTGCTGCCCGTGTTGCTACTCTGCACAGGAGCGATGGTGAGGAGCCAGGGATGCACCAGGGAGGGGATGGGGCAGTGGTGCCTGCCCTGTCAGGCTGAGCAGTGAGCAGCATCTGAAGTGTGGTAGTTTTTAACCCATGTTCTCCATTTCGTGTGGCACTGGGTACAGAGAACTGTTAAAGCAAAAGTGTGTTTTGATTTAGTGATGAACTCGCAGAGGTTAAGCAGCCTTATTTTGTGGGTAGGAATGATCTTTTAACATCCCACTCCTAATTTTATCAGGGGCACAAAACATTTCTGTCCTGGAGGAATACTGGGTGTGCTGATTTTTCATACTTGCTTGCATTGCCTGCTTGCATTTATCTACAAAGTCTTTGTGAAACAAAATAAAAAAGGGAGTTTTCATGGTGGGGGAAGCCCAGTGCATGAATAATGTGTCCTTCCTTTTGAAAACAGAAAGAGAATGAATGTCTGTGGATGGAAATCCTCCCCTGCTGCCGGGAGCTTGTGGGCGAGCGATAGGAGAAGTTGTAGCTCCTGCAACAAACAGTCTTTTCAGAGCATCCAACATAAATCCATTGTTGGTGGGAGGAGGCTGGAGCAAGAATTATGCAGTCTCTCCTCTTCATTAAAATCCCATCTCTGTCTATGTGTGTGTGTGCACAGCAGGTGTGCTGGTAGCTGCTGCAGAAGAGCAGAGAATTTGTGAGCTGGAGACCCATGAGTGGGTGGATCTGTCCATATCAGTGGGACTTTATTTTTCTCTGTGTTACCTTGGTGCCCCGGAGATCAAAAGGGATAGAGCAGCAAAGTGTTTCCCAGCATGTGGGGCAAATGGTACAAAACCCAGCCTGGGATATTGCATGGTGCTGTGATTTTAGGGTGCATTGCAAATTGTTCTGCCTTTGCAGTAGGAGGCAGGCAGCTTCCAAACCTCTGCTTCTCCCTTACATGCACATGGGATGCAGAAAAGCAAAACTCTGGGTTTTGGTGATTCTTCAGGCTGTCTGGGGCTGAGAACTGAGGCCATCAGGTTTCATCAGTGGGGTGCTTGGCTTACAGGTAGGGTTCTGTATCTCACAGGAGGATGTGGGCGAGGGACAGAGATGCTCCTGACCATGGTGGATCTTCAGAACCTTTGCTGGGTCAAATCACAGTGACCGAGGTGTGCAGTATGGTCACTGAGACTATAAATTCTTGTAATGACATCCACCTAGCGAATTAAACGCCTGCTGCAATGAATGCAATTCGGAGATGGCTCAAAAAGATGGGGGGGGAACAGGATGTAACCCCCCCACACTGGAGAAGGCTGGCAATGTTTGTCCTTGTCCTTGACCCGGCGTGTTGTTGTGAAGCTCCCAGGCACCTCTGGCTGCCTGTGCGTTGGCTGCGGCTGTAGCACAGAGCTGTGGTTGTTTCTGAGATGATTGCAGTCTGGATGCAGGCGGAAAGCAATTAATTTCCCAGGGTAGGCACTAAATACCAACTGCTGTCTGCCTCCGCGTGGCAATTGTTAATAAGAGCTCTACTGGGGCGGAGCGGAGCTTTTCCCTGTGTTTATCCTGCAGCTTTGGAAATATTGCAGTTATTTGCTACGGTTTTTTTCTCTTAATTGCCCTAAGAGCACAAGAGAGGCCATCTCCAAGCTTATTGTACCCTACTTTTGTGATTGTCTGTACCAAGAGGGTTGGAAATTAGAATTTAATCTCTGCATATTGCTGTGGTTCAGCATTCAAATCCCAGCTTGGCTGAGGCAGACCAGACTTTCCTCTGGAAATATTAAACGACCACCGAAAGAGTCCCAAGTCTGGTTGTCCCTTGTCACTGTGCCAGCTGTTGGCTGTGCAGGAGGGAGTCCCTGGGCAGCAGGTCCTGCAGATCTGCTTGATGCAAAGGGGCATCCCTGCATGGGCACTGAGAATGGTGAGGGTTAACCACAGGGATATGAATAAACCTACATTAATAGAGGGATGACTTAATGTGATGGGAACATCTGGAGTGACACAGAAGAAGTCAGGAGGGAGCTAAGATTTTGTGAGAAAGAGTGGAAAACTAGGAGAGGATGAGCAAGACATTGTGGAGAGTCCATTTTCCAAGAGAGCTGTTCCAGAGCAAGCTTTTGGGGCTGGTTATTTGTATACACTGAGGTAGCTGGCCAGTCAGAATTTTTTGCTCCCCAAGTGTGAGCGAGAAGGGTGGGCAGGTTAAGCCTGGGGTAAAATACAGTGAAGCTGCTTTCCCCCAAAAAAGAGGGAGATGCTGGGCAGCTGCCTTGTTCCCACCGGCGCCAGCCTGGCTGTCAGGAGCTGGCTTATCCCTGGGAAAACAGGACCCTTCCAGGACACCCTGCTGAGATGCAGCTATCTACAGCCGGGACGTGCATTGCAGCATCCCCCCTTGCTATGTAGAAAATCCGATGACCGTCTTCTCAAAAAAATGCTGTTTAACATGAAGACATCCCATCTGGGGGGTCCGGCATTTTGGGACCAGGTGTGTGACCACCTTAGTGAAACGTTTGGTTCTTCTTGTGGGAACGGCATGTGATATTGGATGAATAGGCCAGCAACCATCCACTGCAGGTCAGCAGCGCAGGCTAAGCTGGGTGGGAAGAGAGGAAGGATTTCATCCAGCTGGAGAAAGAGATGTCTGCTAAGTGAGAGAGGAATATATATTAAAAAAAAAGCTAAGTAATATTAAAGTCAATAATGTACAGCGCTAAGCGGCTTTTGCTTTAAATAATGCTCTTTTAAGGCTAGTGGGTATAAATACCAGGGTGTTAGGTTGTCCCTGGTGTGCACTTTATCCCTGAATCAGCGTGTGTGTGGCAGACAGGGAGGGATGAACCTGACAGTGCGGGGAGGATGCTCTGAGCTGGCTCCTGGCTTCCCCCGGCTAAGCAGACGAATGATCGTGCCACTGTTACAGCAAAAAGCTTCAGCATCAACCAGTAGCAGGCTGGAAACAAACAGAAGGAATTGGTTTTTCACACACTTCTCCCTGTCAAATGATGTTGAAAGGCCCAAAAGCACAGAGCATTCAGAATGCAATTAAGGAACCTTCATCAGTGGCCATTAAACACCATAGTTTAGGCTCAACCTCTGGCTCAAAAAGTCTCAAAAGCATGGGATGCTGGGAGGGTTTGCCCTAGATCCTTTACCTAAGCATTAACTAGGTAATGCTTAGGTAACATTTAGCCACAGCATCTGGACTTAGTAGACCTTGATGCAACCCAGAATTGGTCTTCCTTTGCATTGATGCTGATGTTAGAGGAGAAGCCACTGCCCCAGTATCCCCACCCCATCCCTGGAGTCACACACTCACCCCAGAGTCTGTCACTGCCCAGACCAGGGTCCATTTGCACCGGGTGACCCCCAGGAGCCCCCTTACTGCTCTGCACACACACACACTCTCAGATGTGCTCTCTCCTTCTTCAGGCTCAACCCCAGGTTTCCCTCAGCAGAATCTCAGGCCTCAGGTTTTATAAAAATAAGTAATTTAATTGGTGTTGTCAGCAAACTTGCTGAGGGTGCACTCTGTCCCACTGTCCATGTCACCAACAGAGATGTTAAATAGTTAAATTTGCTGTCTCTGCTGGTGGTCGTCACCTCATATCTTCTGGTTTACGCTTCTTGTACACCTGTGCTTGCTGGCAGGACATGGGGAGATGAAAAGTCCCAGACTTAGTGAAAAACACTACCAAACATCAGTGTGTTATCAACAATTTCCTCATATTAAGAGACTAAACAGCACTGTTCCAGATGCTTGGAAAATTACTAAGCAAATTAACTCTATTGTGGCCTAAAGACTTCAGCAAATCAAGCTACTCATGCAGAGTAAAGCTGGGCAACCAGCATAAATCACACGGTGTTTATAATACCTAAATAATTTCTTCTAATTAAAACTCATTTATTTAAGCTAAACAAGTCATATCTCGAGAGCAGAGGTGAGATTTTTCCAGGGTCTGCAGCATCCTGCTGTTCACCTAGAACTGCTGGGGCTCTCTCCAGGCTGTAATTCACCGAATGCCTCCCTGCCTGTCTGTCTTCATCGAAAAAACATGGGAATGAAGTGGGAACACGTCAGAGCAGCTTAATGTGGTGATAATGCTGCGCTCATCGTTTCTTGGCTCGGGCTTGCATCGCTTCCTCTGCATGGGTCAGGAACCTGCTTTTCAAGGGAGAGCCCAAATATGACCAGTGCTTGGTCCTGAGCCTGCCCTTCCATCGCTGGGATATTTCTGCCCCCTTCATCTCTCTCCAGTGTGGCAGACCAATATCTGCCTGCTCGTGTGCTTTGGAGAGCCCTCCACAGTTAAAAGTGCAGTTCTCAGAGGAAATCTGTGCCAAGTCTGACCTGAGACAGGGTCTAGCTTGGGAGAAAAAGCCACCAAGATGTCTTGCAGAGAGGAGAAGCTCTCCAATGCCAACTGAGCCTGGGGTGTCCCCCTGCCAGTGTCCCTTGACATGTCAGTATACATCAGTCTGCACCAGATGACAGGGTGACCTGTCTTTCCCAGGGGAAGCTGAGAGGAAAGTGCTGCCATGTTTAGTTTGTTGAATTTAAAGAGTCAGAGGCTGGAATGACTTTTGCTCTGATGAAAATAAGACTAAATGGCGAGCAAAATGAAATGTCTGTTGTGGGGGGAAAGGTGAAGCACTGAAAATCTGGGGGAGCAAATATTTATGAAGGCAGTGATTAAGAAAGAATTCTGCAATGCACTGTTCGTGGCTGTTAAGGAAGCCGCCATCCTGTTTGCTTGTTGCTGATATTTAGGGGAAATCTGATTTCTCCTGTGCCTGTCGGAGTAAGAGATGTTGGGTCTGCTATCCAGAGCTCCCCATTTGCTGGGAAACATGGGCATTTTGCACACCCCAAAACACAACAAACAGGGAGGGTAAGCAGGTGGTGAAATTGCCCGGTTTGTTCTTCGTTTCCCCTGAGAGTTATCTGGCCACCAGCTCAGGAAGTTTGGGATGGCAATGAGTTATTTTTGCTGAATATTGCAGCAGCATCTGGAAGGTGGGATGGTTGCTGGGCACTGCCCGAAGCTTTCCCAGCCAAAGGCTGCTCGCTGTGGGGCCTGGTTTGTGCAACGGAGATCAAAGTTCTGGTTAAATTTCCCAGATGCTCAGCGAGTTGAAATCATCTGTCTGAAATCAGATGATCCATCAGGCTGTTTATTGCAGGCTGGCGGGCTACAAATGGGCTGGCAGGGCTCCAGAGAGCACCCCACTGCCCAGGAGGGGTTTGATGGGACAAAGCACAGCCACCTGTACCTGTGTGTGTGAGCAAGAGATGCTGTGACCCTTTGCACATCAGGCCGGTGCATCCAAACCCATGGAACAGGCTTCCTAGAGAGGCGGTTGATGCCCCAAGCTTGTCAGTGTTTAAAAGGTGTGTGGACAGTGCCCTTAATAACATGCTTTAACTTTGATTTTGGCTGGGATGCAGGGTTACGTGTCCCACGCCAGCTGTAAAGCATCACTGGGGATGGTCAGTCATACCCTGTGCTGGGGCTCAATGCCCTTGGGTTGGTATCTCCTGGATTTGGTTGCTTTGCTGGGCAGCATTAAGGATCTCTTATTTACAGCGTTACAGAGCACAGGAAATGCAAACATGTGGTTCTTATCACTGTGACTGTTCAGTCAGACTGAGACACGTTGCAAATAAGGCTTCCCAGTTACGATCCAGGTTTCTGTCCTGTGTTGGTTCTGGTCTGTATTTCTGTGACACATCCAACCTACCAAACCTTTCGGTGCGTAACCAGCTGCCTCCCTGGCTTCACTCACATCATCCAGCATCCTGGCGTGGTCAGTCTGTCCCCTCCTCTGTGCATCTGGAGGGTCGTTGCTGACATGCTGGGATGGATGGGCATTTCATGGCTCTGGTTTTGCTCGTGGAGAGGTTACCCCTTACAGCTGTGAAATCGTGGGGAGGCTGTGTGTGCTGGCCCCAGCGCACCTTGCTCCATCAGAAGGAGATGGCATTAGCAAAGACCTACTTTTTAGGCTGCAGGAGCTAAACTGTAAATAATGCATGTGGATTGAAATGCCACCCAGGTAAGTGCTCCAGAGCAAGCTGTCGTGTTGGAAGGGGCTTAAGGTTTTCCATTGACTCACTCTGTAAAGCGAGCCTTTACCCTTTTCGTTCCCTCCACAAGTCTTCTGGGTTGCTCCAGAATTTAAAACAATGAAAGCAAACTGTGGTGTCTTTTCGGGTTCCCCCCCCCCCCCCCCCATTGATGGGATATTGATCCTGACAAATGCTTGAATTGCCTTTGCTGTTCCCTCATTGAGCAAATGAACTGATGGACAGAAGTACTCAAAATTATCCTAAAACAGATAAAAGAAGCCTGGCAGAGAGGCTGGAATGAGAAGACTTAGAGCAACAGGACATCCCTTCTTGCCTCCGTGCTTTCCTGAGCTTGCTCACACTCTTGCTGCAGCCTTAAAAACTTCAGGTAGTCACAGGCACTACCTGTGACTTCAAACCTCCTTTTCAAGCCCTTCTCCGCCTTTTCCTCCTTCCTGTCCCCTTTTCCAATGGACTGAGTAGTTTTACTCCCATTGGAGGGAACATCCATCCCACCCCCTTGCACTTAGGTGCTTGTGGTCTCATCAATAGGTTTTCTAGTCCTGTGCCTGATTTAAAAAGGCCTTTGATTGTGAAAAGTGTGATTTTTAAATTTTTTTTTTTTTTAATAATTACTCCTCCACTTTCTCTGCTTCTGGGGGAGTGGAAATTAGTTTTGCTTTTGACACATGGCAGCGATTATTTAAATCTATCCTCACAACTTGGGCTGCAGAGCGGGCAATCAACAAGTAGAAATTGTTATTAAATGAGGGATTCAGTCAGTGGAATAATGAATCCCCGCGCACACGAGCTTCCTCCCTGCCTTGGAAGTCACCCTGTGATTATTTGTCTTGTCTAAACCAGCCACTGCCTAAGTCCCTTTTTAGCCAGTGAGGGGCAATTCTCTCCCTCCTCTGGGACCCGGCAGTTGTCCCCACCATCTGGTCTCCTGCCACCTCGCAAGAAAGACATCGTCCCCCCAAGCAGTGATGCCCATCTAATTACCAGCCAGCCCCAGCAAAGCTGTCACCCCCAGCTATATTTCCCAATTAAGAGAATCATGCTTTATGATGAAGCTTTGATAGAGGCTTTTAAAATATTTTTTTCCAAGCCTTTTCACATCGTGCGTCGTTAGTGCCGGTTAAATGAAGGTGTTTAGTGAGCTCATCCATCACTTTGACTTGGGGCTCTGACTTGCTGTTAGGGTGAGTTTCCACCTCTCACGCCTGCTGCTGCTCTCTCTGAATGAAAATAGGGCTTTAAAATAGCCCTGCAAAGGAGGATGGTGATAAGAGCCCTGGAAACTGCCGTGGGGAGGTGAAGGGCTGGACTGAAGTTTTCAGCATGAAGGTTTTGGATGGTGGCATCAAGTGTTTCGAAAGGGCACCAAGGTGTATTTTGGCTGGATCTGGGTTTTATTTCTTGTGCGTTGCTGTGGGGCTGGCAGGAGTGGGAGAGCCCGGGTGGGGAGGGTTAGACTGGGAAGGCTGTGAACTGGAGAGGAGATGAGAGCAGCTGGGTGCAGGTCACAGCAGGGCTGTGATGAGGAGTGTGAGCATGCCCACAGCCAGCATGGCTGGACCTTTCCTGGCTGTAGGTGAGGTGGTGGATGCCCCATGCCTGGAAACATTTGAGGTCAGGTTGGATGGGGCCCTGAGCAACCTGATCTAGTTGAAGATATCCCTGTCTGTTGTGGGGGAGTTGGACTAGATGGCCTTTAAAGGTTCCCTTTCAACCCAGATTGGACTAGACTAGATGTGGTGTAGTCCCTTGGCTCATGGGCGATGGGGTGAATTAAAAAGCTCCCCTCGGCCACCGAGCATTTCAAAAGGATCTTTTGCATCTTATAAGAGGCTGTTTGGCACCTCCAAGAAAGGTGGTATAGACCCTGCCCATGTTCAGTTCTCAGCTTTGGCTTCAGCATATCTTGCCAACGCATGGCAACCTGTGTGTTGTCCCTAAGGAATGGGACGTTCAGCCCCAAGAGTGATTTCTTTTGTCTAGCAGCTTGTAGCCCAGGGTGGCAATATGTTCCTCCAGGTGTTTCACCCTCCCCTTGCCCACAGTTAACACTGGACTGGTACAGAAAAGAGAAAAAAGGGCAAAATTGTTTGCATTCAGAACACTGAATGGGAGAGGGTGATTGATTTGTAGTGTGATTGATACAGCTAATAACAGGGCCTGTCTGTTATCAGAAAAGTGAGTAGGTTACACAGGGACAATTCAGGGAAGGTTTTTGTGGGTTTCCTGCTTTTCCAGAAGAATTTGCAGTGCCATAGGGACTGGGGGAACTGGGCAGCACTGATGATTGGCTGTAAAGAGCAGCATATGAAATTACTTTTCTGTTATGCCCAGCTTCACTTCCGATATTAGCTCGGTTTTCATCTTTTTAGGGAAGATGAATGCTGAAATCTCCAGGGTTAGTGGGGAAATAATCTGCCAAAAGCAACAAAGCGCTGGAGGAAGAGCGAGTGTTCTTTGGATGGTTAAAGACACTCATTGCCTGTTTCCTTTTGTTTGGCTTTGTAGCCCCAGAAATGCTAGTGGCTGCTTTCTGCTGACCCCAGGCTCATGGAAAGGGTTGGATAAAATGAAATAACTTTATGAGCAGGTAGCAAAGCTGCTCAAGAAACCATGCCCAGCAGGAAAGGGAACCTGTGGTTCAACCCCCTGCTCTAGTGAGCAACTTTCTGCTGTGCTTACAAAGAGACAGGGGTACTATTAAACCTTCTCATTGGAACAGAATATGAAAAAGCTACAAAAACCCATCCCTTTTTCTTTTGAAGACACGAGTGGGGAATTAGTAATGGATCAGGTTGTATCCTGTTATTCCTCAGCTGATGGAAGCTGAGGTTACAATGGCTGCTCTGTTCTGCTGGGCTGAGTGGGACCTGTTATTTTCTGTGCGGGTTAATGTGAAGCAGCTTGAACCTGCTGGTGCAGGGAGGAAGCAGTCAAGTGTCATTAGCTTAACACTGCCTAATCCCTGGTGTCCCATCCCTCCATGAGGATAGCATGCCCCTGCAGGGAAGTGGGATGGTGACAGTACCAGGGCTTTCTTGGCCAATGTGACACCCATTTATTGAAAGCCACCCAGGAGAGGAATTTTTTGGATTGATAGATATGCAGATTACAATTAAAAACTGATAGCGAGGCCAAACAACAGGTGAAAAGCCTTCAGCTTGGCTCAGATGACACCAGCCCCATAGCTGTGGAATGGCTGCAGGCTTGTCTATCCTCTGCCCCCCAAAAACCAGCTGTCAGAAATGTGTCCGCGGTCAGGCTGAAGCAGAAGCAGGTGGTTTCCCTTTGATCCACCTACGAGAGCATCAGGACCCATGACATGATTCAAAGCCTCTCTTTGGACACTGGAGATGTCAGGATGGTGGTGGGATGAGCAGGGCTTTGGCTTGAAATGCCAAGGATTGAAGGGGGGGGGGGAGGGCAAGGGGAAAACCAGGGGGAGGGGGAGGTGATATCAGCTCCTGGCCCTGGCAAAAACCTCTTCCCAAACAGCATGAAGAATAAGCAGGGACCCTAGGAGCCAGGCTGGCGGCTGCATCTCGTGCTCTGGCTCCCATTAGAGCAGCACGGGCAATAGGGGATCTCTGCCTGCCTAAACTCTTCCAAATGTGATCTGTGCTCCAATAAAATAAACAGTTTAGGGAAAGCGAAGCCCCAGGCACACACTTTGGCAGCTGATCACTCCCTAATTGCAGGAAGAGCAGTTGGAAGAGGGGTTTTTATTATTTCTTCGGGATGGTTTCTGATGAGAACACTGGGCTTGGAGGATCAGAGTTGAGGCTTCTTTCCCTGCACCCTTCCCCGAACAAAAATGCTGGTTTTTCCCCTTTGTATTAATGGAATTTAATTTATTTCAAGGAACAGGAAACACAAACAGCCTCTAGAAAGTCTGAACCTTAAGCCTTCAGTGAAAGCCTGTTTGGTTTGATACATGTCATTCTCTGCAGACGTTTCCTGGGGGTTTTTTGATGTTGTTATTTGGTGGCAGCAGGGGCAGGCTGGGGGGCTGTGGCAGGATTTTGGTGGGCACAAGTAAACCAGAGCCGATGCCTCTCATAGCGCCCTGCCTGGCTCTGTGTGTTTCCCCCACCCCAAAGTTCCCCCGGCCCCAGTTGCCTCCTGATGAAGAGAAGGGGACGGAGGTAATTAACAATAGTCCTTTTTGTGTGGGAATAGACAAGATGTGTCAAGACAAATTTCTTTTTCTCTGAAAGACAGAGAGGGAGCAGCCATGCTCTCCCACTCCACCTTGGGGGTCCCACCCAGCCTCCTTGCTGGGTCATTCCTTGCAACAAGAAGACAAAGTGGTAATGAAACCAAAGTGGGAGGCTGAAATGAAAGTTTTTCAAGCAATCAGCTATTCTGGTTTTGCAGATCGGGCTGGAGCCCCCTCCCATGCTCCATCCATCCCCATGGGTCTCCCATCCCTCACCATTGCAGTCCCTTCCTCTTGCCTCCCCGGCCCTTTCCTTTTTCCTCCTCTTCCTTTTCAGCTCACCGTTTTGGAACTGTTTTAAACGTGTTGGCAGCAAATCGTAGGTTTTTATGAGCAATTTACTAGTGATTTCTCTTCCTATAGCCTCTTCCCTTTGGACACTGAGCACCGCAACCCAATTCAAAGATCCTTTTCCCAGTCAAACCAGAGCACATCAGCTTCCTTTCTGTCTAGTGAGGAGTTACTCAAGTAAAAAAAAAAATTGAGCATTTTTAATATACTCAATCATAAAAGTCCCTTTACAAGAGTCTTTTCACCCTCCCCCCCCCCATGTTAGAATTTAAAGAATCTAAAGAAAATGGTTTTTATTTTATTGCAAACTATTGTTTATCTTAATGCAAACGTGCACAATTTCTTATTCTGGTCCCGTTCTCTTCCAGCGGGTCATTTCCAGAAGCAAAAAGCCCAACATGTTGTTTTCTTTTTAAATTCTTGATTGTTGGCACTTGTGTGAATTGCCTTTTCTGCAAATGCATGTTATTAATGGGGCGAGAGCTGACGTTTCTTATTACGCGGGAGTAGAGTTTGTTGGAAATATCCCAGCATGGTTTCTCTATAGGAAAATTTAGGTTTCTTGAGAGCAAAATATATCATAGGAAGGAGTATATAAATACATTTCATTCTGGGGAGGATGGGGATAGAAAAATAGAGTACTCCAACAGCAGGATATTTACATTATTTTGCCATAAGTTAAATAGAGTTATAATTATAGCAAAGCATTTTGATGGATCCCAAATGCTTATTTTTAGCATTTTGTTTAGCAGGGAATTAAAAATAAGTTGAGAAGAATCCCTGTTCTCGTAACACATAAACGGTGGCTCTTGTACAAAGCAGAAGACTGTCACTCCACTAGGTATTTGAATCCATGGTCCGTGACAAGGAGCTGGCTGTGTGGCATGCAAATGAAAGCAGTTCTTCTGCTTAATTATCCCTACTGGAGATATTTGTCAAGTTGCTTCTTCAGATAACAGTACTTCATTTTCCAAGAAGTTTGTTGCTTTTGAAGGTTTAATTGGGTCCTTTGACTAAATACCACAGAGATGCCATGAAATTATGACACAGCGGTAATCTCACAGCTGTAGACTGTTGAAAGCTGCAAGGGAAGAGTAGTTTGTTGATGGAGCTTGGCCATGGAAAGGAATAGGTGCTGTTCTGATCCATCCCAGATTTTTTGTCTTGTTTAACCTTAACTACTGGACCTTCCCTAGCGGTTGCCATCGTAGAGCCCCATCAGTGGCTATAAGTCACCAAATAGTGCAAGTGGTTCTCCAGCAGCCTGGACCCAGATGGACTTTACTTGAGTTCATGCATAATGGATCTGTGAGTTCCACTTGGCCAGTGTTAGTGGGTCAGATTTATGTGGTTTGGACTGAAAACAAAACCACTACGCATTTCTTTTCCCCTTTTACATTCATTTCCCTAATTTGTTCAATGTGTCTGGGTCCTTTTTGTATGCTGGTATTTTTCTTCTCAGCTTCTCGGACTTCACACTTCCCACAGCCCATGTGCTCATGAAAGACAGGGCAGAAGCCAGTCCCTGCCTCCAGTTTTGGCCAAGCTGCATGACCTTCCTTCCCCTTGGATTCCCATCTCCTCTGTGCTAGCACAAGATTGAGGCACAGCAGCTTTAGAGACTAAATATCGCATTGCCAAAATGCTTAATGCAAAGAAAATTTATGTCTGTTATTTCCCTTCCTCAGAAAGATGCTCAAGGGTAGAATTAGAGGTATTTTGGGAGATGTTAAAATAAATTAATCCACCCAGCTTCAAACAGAGACTCTTCTGTTTCTTCTGTTCTCCTGTATTTTGTTTCTCCCCAAAGAGATGCTGCGCCCAAAATACTAGATTCCCACCCCCACACCCACTATTTCAAATATTAGGATGCTCAGGTGCATTTAGAGCTGGATCTGTATTTTCAAAGTCTGAGCACAGATGTTCAAAGCCACCACCAGCTCTTCTCAGCCTGTGTGACATACCCAGCAGAAGAGCTGAGGGCTGTGCTGTGAGTAGGACATCCGATGGCACAGTGACATCTCATCTCTTCACCACACCAGGGGCGTCTTTCTCATCCCCTGCAAGGTAGGAACCCAGCTGCAAAGTGCAGTTTGGGGTGTCCCTCCTGACCTGGGTTTGGGGTGATGTGCTGGTGGTTAGGCACCAAGGGCTGGGTGGCACTGCTCTCTAGTGGATGGCTCTTCATCAGATGGGTTGGGATGAAGAAGCTGAGGCTGGTGGAAAGGGTCAGTACTCATCCAGGGATAAAAAGGACTTTTTCCTGTTGTGTCACAAGCTTTTTGAATTTAGTATGTGTCTGTGGAGACGTTATACAGGCATGGAGTGATTTACTAAAGGAATATAAATCAAAGGTGCTTGACTTTATCTCACCATGATGGGAAGGATTTGTTGATCAGGATCTTTCTGATGCCAGTGGTCCTTCTACCACCACACTGTGGCTAAAGCTGCAAGACCCGTGTCAGGTCTCTTGGTGCGGGGGATGCTCTTGGGTGCACAGAAATTGCTCTGCCCATCAAATATCCCATGCAGTTACCAAACCTTGTGCCTGGAACAGGGGAGGAACGGGCCTGTGCAGCTTGGTGAGGAGCCAAAGAAAATTCAGTGGGCTTTGGAAAGGAAAGCCGTGTAAACAAAGAGCTATTCCTGGAGCAGCCCGTGCACCTGGGCACGCAGAGGAGGGATTGCTCTAAGCATCACACAGGCAGCGACCAGCAGCACTGGGGATCCTGCTGCAAGAGGAAAATGCAGAAGGAAAATTGCAGAATTCCCTCCAGGTATGCTCTTAGCAAGACATTTAAAAAATGCTGTGCTGGATCTGAGAAATAGCCCCATCTTTGGTCTTGCGATGGCAATAGGAGATTGTGTTTAGGGGTGTTGGGATTCCAACAAAGCATTCCCAGCAGCCACAATTATTTTATAACTCACAGAATCATGGAATGGTTTGGGTTGGAAGGGACCTTAAAGATCATCTAGTTCCACCCACCTGCCATGGCAGGGACACCTCCCACTAGACCAGCTTGTTCAAATGGCCCTAATGAAATTGATGTCAGATATCGGGCCAAAATTAGGAGCAAAGCTAATGACGATGAGCTCCAGACTGAGCTTCCTACCCCCTCCTGCCCCCTCCCCAAATCAGACAGCCCTCGCTGGAGGAGTGGGCTGGGATTTTTGATAGCAGGGGAAAGAAGTTAACAATGGGGATGGCTGGACTTTATGACGTGAAAACTGCAAACGTTCTCAAAACTGGGAAAGCTCTTGGAACAAAAAGAAATAACTAATCTGCAGTGGTACTTTCTCTCTTAACTGTAAAGATTTAGGAATTTCTTATGTGTTTATTGGTAAGGTCTAAAGGGGCTTTAAAGTTATATATTTTTGTATTTATATATTTTAAAATCCTCTTTACCCTGATTCTGTCTTAAGAAGAGGAGTGAAATCTTTCCAAGCTATACTACGCTGTTAATAATCCCCTGAACCTTTCTGTGGCAATAAACAACAAGCTAAACCAGCTAATGACTAATCACAGCAGCACACACACGTGCTGGAGGGTTGATGAATAAAGGTTCAGAATGAAGTAAAAGGTCAGCACGGGCCCATGCAGGAATCGAGTGTCTCCGAATTCTGGAGAATTTGGCAACTCTAGTTCTAAGTTGGGCTCTGCCTACGTTATTTTGGGATTCCATCTTTCATGTTTTGATGGGTTGGGTTTTTCCCTAACCAAAAGAAAAAAAAAAACAACCCTAAAGTACTCAATAAGGCAGCGCCACAAACCTGTTAAGAAGGATTATTTTTTTTTTAAACTTGGGAAACACAGTCCTTTCCTTGCCGCTGGAATAAGTAGAAGCATTTTTTGCTCTGGGACTATAATGCTTCTCCCTGCTTTAAATAAAGAGCAGCTGCAAAGCACACATACACAGGCACTTGCGTGTGCATTTTTGTATCCCCCCAGCCTCCTGACCTTGGGGGGGTCTTAGGACCAGGCACTGCCCCTCAGGGTGGCTCTTCAGCAACAGGCTGTTCGCAGGGGATTGAACCACCAGCCCTTGTCCAGGTTCCTGGCGGTGAAACGAAAGGGCCCTGTTTTGGTGAATTACAGAAGTTTTACAATTATGCTCTAGGGCATAAACCCAGCCAGTGATTTTTTTTCTTCTTCTTTTTTTTTTTTTTTTTAAATCCTAACATGACTTTTGATGTTATCAGCCATGTCCGCTTTGGACCTCCCACAAAGTCCTTGATCTTGGTGACATCCCGTGGCTGGAGCCAGGAGGTTAATTTGGGCTCTGTGTACACACTCCTTCCTCTTCCGCTGAGAGTTTAGTCTTTCGGCATCAGGGGGTGTCCCTTGGTTCATGCATTAAGAGAGACGATGAAAGAGCAGTCTATTCTCATCTTCCCTGGTTTTTTCATCATTATTATCTATACATTTGATATATAATTATATACATCTCAGTCACATTCCTCATTTAAGCTAAATAATCATCTTTTCTTGGCTCTGTTCCTCCTCTGAGGCTGGGGGAGCTTAACACTTTTGTCAACGTTATTACTAACAGAATACACTCATTTATTTGTATTTGTTCCCTCCGTTTCAAAAATATTCCAGTGTTTGAAGTAGGAGTAGGGACTTTGAAAAAGGTGTTTAATACTTACCTTTGATACCACCCTTACTTCAGGATAAGTCTTTTATCTCAAGACTTCACTTTTTTCTGATGACTCATTTTGTTCAATAATTTTTTGCTGCTATTTTCGTGAATAGTTTTCTCACCAGCGATACCATAGAAATGTCGTACCGTGGTTCTTCACTCTGGGAATGCCTTTTCTTTATTCTCCTTGAGCTATTCCGTTGTCCTCCAAGGAAGGAGGGACTAATAGCCCAATTACACTTTATTACAAGACACGTTGGCATCTCATATCCTGATTTTTGAAGTGCTTTAGAAAAATGTCATGAATTTAAACCAAGAGAAAATCCCTTTCTTTTCATTCTCTGTGATCTAAACATCAATATTAATGTTCATGGGAACATTTTCTGATCCGATTCAGTGCTACATGCAAAATAGCTTTTGGTTCAGCATGAGTGTAGAAAAATCAGCATCTTGCCAAAGCATCATTTAGTGCAAGTTGTATATCCAGTCCTATCATTATATTGGTCAAAACCCCATATACTTTTTCCAGCTGGGAGAAAAATCTGTGTCTTCCCCTATGGAATATCCTCATAAAATGTGAGGCTGAAACCAAGTGGGTGTAACTGATCCCCCACTAAAGCTCGTAGGGATTTGTTTAATGGTAAGATCCTCCCACAGAGATTTGGGGCCATTCTGTGGCAAACTTTATGGCAGGGATAAAAGTTTTTACAGCTGTTTGTTAACATAATATCCTCCTCATTTCCATGAGAATATCCACAGAACTATTTTTATTAAATTCTGTTTGGGATTTGTTTGTTTGTTTCCCAAGGGACAGATTGAGTGTAGGCCGATGCAGAAGAGCAGAACCATCCCCCAGCACAAGTCCAGGGCTGCTCCAACCCAGTGATTCAGATTTCCTCTGCCTTTGATACAGGCTGCAGATCTTCAGGGTGAAAAAAGGCTATTTGTACAGGATAATCAATCTGTTTCAGTAGGTATCAGCTAAATCCCTTGCAAGGGGAAAAGGATAAAGCCCTAGGGAGGAATTCTCTTTTGCATGTGTGTGCATGCTCCAAGGGGAAAAGCAAATGTGAAGCAATATTGAAAGCAGCTCAAAAGAAAAAAAAAAAAAAAAGAGAGCTGCCCTGAAGTTATCTCCATTCTCCCTTTGTTATCTTCTTGGTTTTGCTAACTTAAAGCCACACTAGAAGTCCCACAAGAAGTTAGATGAAGGCAGGCGGGTAGCATCGCTCTGTGCTGGGGATATCCACGCTGGATAAAACAAAACTCAAGACCCAAATGTTTATTTTCACCTTGCTTTTAGATTGTTATCGCTTATTTGCAGGGATACTATGTGCTTTATTTGATAGTGAGTAACCAGCTTTAGTACTCCCAGACAGCAAAACAAGGGTAATTTAGGTTTGGGGTTTGTTTTTTTTTTTTCAGTTTAGGCAGGAAGAGCTTGTTCCTGAAGCATCACCCTGACCCCAGCCTCGCTATATCTTGCTCACTGGGGCTGCTTCCAAAATGTCATGTGGTGATACATATGGGAGAGAAGTCGTTGCCAACATATGAACATCGACTTTATTTTATTTTTAATAATAAATATACTGTTTCATTGCTTTTTTTTTTTCCCAGTGTTGCTAAAAAATTACCAGTAATGACATCACATTAACAGCTGTCTTTCTGCCCACATACTAACCTGTATCCTTGCGAAGGGATAAGTATAGATCTTGCTAAATTACTGCAGGGGGTGGGGGGTTCCGGCTCACCCAGCAAACCATGAACTGCTCATAGAAGTGCCACCACAGCAGTGAAACGGGTCCCCAAGGCACAGGAGAGTTTAGTGAGATCCAGATGTGTCAAGCACCAGGATATTCTTCACCTGCCCACTGGTGCTTGGCACTGATCGTTTAATAGTCTTTGCGCTGTATGATCTGTTTTGCCCTTAAAAACAAACAAAACCTCTTATATTAAACAAGGGAATACATAAGCAGTTTTGTATCTTTTTTTTAAAATCCCTCTTGTTCTCCTGCTACCGAGGTCTGCTCGAGGACTGATCCCCCACCTAGTTAAGTAATTTTTACCAGAGCTTCCAGGACTGATTCTTCAAAAAGAAAATTATGATCTATTTTCTTATGTTAAGTAAGCTTTAAGACCATCCTAACCCTGTTAAAGTGAGGGCTCAACTCTTGGCTGAATGATGCTCAGATTCACACTGGCAAATTTTGATTTAAAACTCATTCCTGTGGAAAAGCAGCTCAGGATCTTACCAAAGGTGAAGGGGATTTGCATCAGTTCATTCACATAACTTTTCTGTGGCTGGTTTTAGGCTGGGTAGTTCTTTGCACCTCTATGAAAAACAAAGAGCAAGTTCTTAGTAATTGCCCTGTCTTAGACTGAGCAGCCTGGACTACTGGAGTGAGCCCTCTCGCAGAGCCAGGCCTGCTGCCGATGGCAGGGGAAGGGGATGAAGGACAAACCCGAGCTCTGGCTCTTCCTCCAGCCCCTTTGCACAGCATGGAATAAATTCAATAACCAGTAGCATTATCCATCACGCTCCTCTCCAAGTTTGGCAACACATGTAGTTTTAAGGTGATGTAGAGGGGTGCAGCAGACACATCCCGGCTTCACCACGTCTTTCGGCTGAGAGGAGCCCAGATGGGAAAGTGCTAATTGTACCAGGGCACCAAAATTAAAACAAAGATTAAAATTATAGAAATTGTCTGGCCAGCCTTTTGCTAAGCAGCCTGCGTGAAATCTTTCCCAGGGCAAACCAGCAACTGAAACGTGCAGATAATAATAAACAGTAGCAGCAGGTCTCATTAGCCTTTCCTCCCAACCCGACTGTTAGCTGATGCATGTAATAAGTCACTTAATGATCCAAGATTTGGTTAAAAAGAAAAAAAGATTTCCAATCAGATTTGTGTGCCTTTGAATGGGTCTGAATCACAGGTTCAGAGCCTGCCGTGGGTGACTATAAGCTTGGGCCAGTAAAATCACTTAGTGAGGGGTAGCTCATCACCAAGCTGGTTTGGTTTCATCTCTTCAGACCACAGATCTCTTGCTAGGCCACCCAAAGCGAGTGCGTTATTTACAAATCAAAGCTCAGCACAATGCACAACCCTCCAGTTGTGTTACTTCTATAACTCCCTAGGGGAAGAGCCCAACGCTTCCCAGCTGCCTGCACCCAGATCACAAACAGCGTGGGGCACACACACTGTGGGACCAGCTGTAAAACATCTTACCACCCTTCTCTTCTGTGCGTTGGCAGCGGAGCAGACGCACTTGAGCATCTGCCCAGCGGAGGTGGTGGGCATTGCTCGGCGGCTAAGAAAAGCAGTGTTAGTGCTGGTTTGCATTTTTTAGCTAGAAAACCCAACAGGTGCTGAGCAGAACCGTTCCCTGGCTCAGGTTGTAATGAAAGGCAAAAGCATTTCTGCAGCTGGCTGGTTCGGCGCAGGGCTAACGCCTGTGCCACCAGACGTGTGTGCTCACCGAGCTGCCACGAGCAATTAGCATGCTGGAGGCTCCTTCCACCTCCTAATTCACACAGAATAATTCATTAGCAAAAAGTCCTCAGCAGCACTAGTCTGCTGTGAAGGGTCCTCATTGTAGATGTGTTCTTTGATTTGCTTTAGAAGAGAAATTGACCCGCGAAACTCCAGTCTACCTCATGCTAATGAGTCTCTGTAGGGCCACTGTGAGAAGTAATTTATTTATCTAAGGATTTCTCCATAGTGCTCATCTGCTCAGCAGCTAGAATGAAGAGACATAATAGGTCTAACACACTGGAAATAATACTAGATGAAATCACCCTACCCTGGAGGTGTCTACCCTACATTTGGTGTCTTGGGCTAAAGTAGTTCTGTCTTGGGGGGGGGGTCTCAATTTCGCACCTGTACAGCCAAGAGGACCAACACGTGTCCTTCTGCTCAAAGAGTTCCATAATCAGCAGCAGGAGAAGTTATATCAGCACCAGCAACTCCTGTCCATCTGATCAAGGGCTTCCTCACCCTTTTTTGCACCTTTGAAAGCAAGAGAATAGCCTCTTTGTTCCAATAGCTGTAGAAAAGAACTCTAGTCTTTCTGAATTATGGTTTTTGAATATGGCCTCCTTGTTTCTGGCCATCTTCTAACAAGAAACAGCTTTGAAATGTCTCTCTGCCCCTCCCAACTGCACAGACACACTCTTGGCCTCTAGCCCTAGTTGAACATCCTACCTAATTAAATCATGTTCTTTCCTCCTCCAAGAACAGCTGGAGAGCCCAAAAGCGATGCCACCGAGCAGAGACATCCCCTCACATTAATGTCCCTCTCCTTTTCTTCCCGTGCAGCTTGAAAGCTGTCCTGATGGGGAAGCCTCAGGACAACACAGTAGATTTGTCGGGCATCCCATTGACGCTGAAAGACTTGGACCGCGTCACGTCCTACCTCCAGCACAGCTCGGAGCACATTGACACGGTGGAGCTGTGCTTCACAGAGCTGACAGATGACATGCTGTTGCAGCTGCTGCCGGCGCTCTGCGTGCTGCCCCACCTCACCACCCTCTCCCTCAACGGCAACCGGCTCACCAAAGCCATCCTACGGGACCTCACTGAAACCCTGAAGGACCCCAAGAAGTTCCCCAGTGTCACCTGGATTGACCTCGGCAACAATGTGGACATCTTCTCCTTGCCACAACCCTTCTTGGTCAGCCTAAAGAGACGATGCCCAAAGCAAGGCAACTTGCCAACTATTTTGGAGTTCGGCGAGGGTCAGGTAAGTGACTTGGAGAGCCAAGATGGCCTGGCTGAGAGCCAGGAGGACCTGCAAGCTGGACGAGGCAAGACGGACAACATAGACTTGCAGCAGATGGACAGAACAGTTGAGACTGGGGAGCTTCCCAACTTGGAGCAAGGTGCTGCGACACCGCAGACATGATGTTCGACTCCATGGCTTTTGGGTGGGTGTGTTGAGCAAGGATGACTTAAAACCAAGACCTCAGGGTTGGAGGTCCTGGAGGGTCAGTTCACACGGTGGGAGGCTTCAGGAGTCTGGACTGTTGCCTTCCTCCCGTACGATTAATGTCAACTTTCTTCTTTTCAAAGAACACATAAAGGTGATGGTGTTAAATAATTGTATTTTATAAAAGCTGGCCAGGTATTTTTAAACACTAGTGATGTACTATGCTTTTTAACCTCTCAAAAATGCATCTTCAAAGTGGTGTAGTACGAGGCCCGTAGAAGAGCACAAAAGGGGAGAAGGAAGGTGCCCAGACTTTGCCGGACGGGCTCCCTTTCCTTAGCGTTGGATGGACAGACAGCAGTCACCCCAACGAGGGCCTTAAATCCTTTCCACGTCCTGACTTCAGGAGTGGCTGATGAATAGCTGCTGAGATACAACAACAGCCTGACCACACACTAATGGAGGGGTCTTTCTCTTCATATTGTGAGCGAGCCCAAAGGGAGAGCTTTGCTTTCTTGGTGCAGAGCTAAATCCCAGCCCGCCCCGTGCCTGGCTGCTGTGCTCACCCTCCAGCCTCACCAGAAACAGGCTGGCACTTGTGCCTGCCCAGCATTTATTCAGATGTGCTTCTGTCCTAACTCCAGAGCTTTTCAGGTGGCACCTGGAGCTTGTACCAGCAACTCTTGAGAGTATTTGATCCACTTTGGGGGAACAATCCACAAAATCTGGAGCTGGGGCTTGGCTGTTGCTTATAAGAGACCACAATAGAGAAAATTTATAAAAGAAAAAAATGCTCCTGGGCTTCATCCCTGTATCACTGTTACCAAGGGCTGGGTGGACACAGCTGGCTGGATGCTTAAAGCCTGAGAAAGGCCCTTGGATCACTTGGCTGTGTCCATTGCCCCCTGGACCACAAGTGCTTTGTTTCTAAAATGTTTGGGTTTTTTTTTCTCTAAGAGACACGGTTTTGATTTTGTTTTATTTTTGACAGAAAATGGCTCACCATTTCAGCAGTGCTGGAATGGGAACTTTGGCTTTTGAAACAGAATTTCATTTGATCCTAAACCTGGAGGAGGGCAGGCAAGTGTGGAAAAACTTCCTCTCCCTTCTATTCAAAGGACCAAACACGACTCCTTTTGCTAAGAGGGAGCCCCTTTCAATCTGTTCAAAGCCCATCCCCGACCAGCTTCAAAGCATCGTTTTCCTGGCTAGCAGCACTGACCCTCTGGCTTTGCTGCTCCTGGGTGTAGAGTCAGACTTTTTGGTCATCTCTTTGGCTCTGTTCATCACGGTACCGGGAAGCTTTTTCCAGAGGAGCTTCCTGCTGTTGGTTGTTGTTTCTCCTCCATATGCAAGTAGATTACTTAGAAAAAAACTCTGCTACTCGTTTTAATACATTTGGCAATGTTCAGTATGATTTGCATGTATCCAAGCCTTTTTCCTTTTTTTTTTTTTTCTAAAACGCTTATTCTTTCCAACAGGCATGAAGAAAACTTTGCAGTGAATAAACTGTTCTGTTTGAAATAAAAGAGTATCCGTAATCAAAATGTTTAATAAAGACCCAGTGTTGACATTTTTCCTCCATACAGGTCAAAACACCCAGTTGGCAGCACAAAGCACCCCAGCAAAAACTAGTGCTAAGCACTGCAGGTCTGGGTTCTCCAGGGTGTTTAAAAAAAGGTTTTCTGTAGCTGGGTAGGGGAATAAATAGCCCCATTAATGGGCTGGATTCTGCAGGGTGGACACAGAAGCATCATAAAAGCATCTGCTAAATTTTAAACGTTGCCAACGTGCAAAACTAATGTGGGAGAATGAATACTGAGAACGGGATACTGCTCCACAGGGCATTTCTCTCCAGGGTTATAGCCTCAGTGTGCTGAAGGAAAGGGCTTTTTATTTGCAGCAAGGATTCTCTAGATGATGTTTGTTCCAGCACCCAAACCATGGCAGGGGCTCGCACAGGACAGGGCAGCCAATGGACTGGTGGGAGCAGGTTTGTCCTAATTCACAGGAGGCCTCTCCTGCAGCACTTGGGGACTATTTTCACCACTACCATAACTTTAATAAGGTACCTTTAATACAAGTATAAATTAAGCAAGATGCAATACACCAGGTTAGCCAGGTCCCAGCAGCATCCCTAACCATCAGCCCATCCCTGCAGGAGGTTGCACTCCTCCCCCTCCCCAGCAGCCACAGGCAGGGTCTCCTTGCCTAAAGCAGGCTGTAGGATGGAGCCTATGGCCTGGATGTTTTGTTCGTATGACAAGGTTTATAGATGCAGCACCTAAAGCCTGTGCCTGCACCCAGGACAGGCAATGAGATGTAGGCAGCAAATCCACCATCCACCACACGCATGTGCTGTCCTGCTGTGGCCAGTAGCACATCCCTCGTGGAGATTTGCTAACATATGGGGATTTCATCAAGAACAAGATTTCTCCTTGCAAAAATAAAATCCTTCTATAAGAAGTCTGGGACCGGTTCGCTCAGCACTGGGCTCCCCTCCTTCTTATGCACAGCTCAGGCCCTCTGTTTAAATTATTAAAATCACAAGCTCCTCGCTGCAAGGGTTTTATTTTCCTGCTAAGTATTTGCACAGGAACCAGCCATCCTGGGCCTCAGCATCTGTCTGGACCACCCCACCCCCCCAGGGTAGCCATGCAAATTCATAAACCATTTAGAGCACTGCATCATTAATGGATGCTTTGCCCGCTCAACTCCCTCACCAACACAAACCACCCAGGAGGTTGCTCCTGCCATGCTTCCCCTCCAGCTGAGCTTCTACCTGCTGTGAAACACATCAATCAACTGGGAAATATTACGCATTTATCAGGCTTCTTTCAGCAAGGAGCTACCAGCAGCCCCGCAGCTCAACTTCAAATTGCAGAGGGCTCTGTGCCCAATGCTGCCGCAGATTTGCTGTGAATTGGGAGCACCTTGTCCCAGCCATCCCTCTCTGCCATGGAATGCTGCATTTGGGTCCTTCATGTGATCATCCAGGACCACTCTGCAAAGGATAAGCCTTTGGAGAAAGACCCCACATCCCTCAGCCCTTCGCCCTGCACAGGCATTGCACTGCTTGAGCCAGCTCTGCTCCACCGGCACAGACAGCATCGCTGCGCCCAGCGAGGATTTAGCCCTTCTGAGAAAGGGAAATAACTAGAAAGGACCTTTTATTGATAAATTTGTGCGTGCTGAAGCTTCTACTAAATTACCAACTTTCATAGGAAAAGAAAAAAATCCAAACAGCTCTAGTAGAGACTCTTACTCAACTAAGTAAGAGCTTTTGCTAATCAGTCTCCTTCTTGTAGTGTGATTTAGGTCAATTAGCCACTTAGTCCACTTCAGGATGAGGACGATCCTGTGGGCTCAGGAAATATGTTTTTTGTTGTGATTTTTTTTTTTTTTTTTTAATGAAAGCAACCTGAAATTGCTTCCCTTCTCAGCCCATCAGCATCAAAACAAGCTTGGAGCTCACTCCGTATATAATCAATGTTCCTTATGCTACACTGGGCTGCTCATTCTAGTCAGAAGCTTTTAAATGGCCCTAGAAGAATGATTCAAGTACTGAAAAACACTGCTTTTAGAATATTAAAAGTTGACTGAGGTAGGAGGGGGGGGCAGGAAATGGCCACGATAAAATAAGAAGTCCATAAAACATCCAAGCCCAGTTTGGTTAGTTATCTCCACCAGTGACACACAACTCTGCCTGTGCATGAAAGAAACGAGCCTGTAGGAGAAGATTTATGCCTTCAGCAACAAAAATGTAATTGGAAATCATTCTGTGCAGACTAAAGAGCCTACATGAAGGGAAATCAAAACAGTAGGCGAGGAATGAGAGAGGTATGAAAAGTCTAAAGCCACACACTCCGGGGGGCTCGTTCCAGCTGGATTATTTCAAAAGAGCCCAGTTTGGGTTTTTGATTATTCATTTAAAATTAGGGTTACACTCCTGGAGGAGGTTGGGCTGGAAGCACAAGCAGGCAAGAGCACTGGTGGTGGTCACCCCTGAGCATGGCACTTGCTGGAGAGCCAGGAAGCCACAGAAAATATTGTTGAGGACATGGAGAAGCTCAAAACCACTTTGGCCAAAAGCAGTGCTTGCTGCTCACCAGGCCTTTGGAGAAGAGTAGAAGATTAGAAATTCCTGCCCAAAATTGCCCAAATGCCTACCCAAAACTGCCAGCAGAGGAAAGGCCAAAAAGTGACCCAAGGGACTAAGGAGACACCAGGGGGACAGCAGCAGCTGAGCTGGGGAGAAGGTTGCCCCAGGCAATGAAACCCCACTGGGTTATCACAGGGCAACTGACTTTGCACTCAGACACAAACATTTCAGCTCTTTCCTATGGTTCAGCATATCTCGTTTCAGCAGCAGGGGAGGAGGAAGCTCCTGAGCTCATGCAGGGACCACTTGTGTCTTCAGAAGCACAAAGACTCCCGTGCTCCATTAACTGGGAGTGCATCACCAGTAGCTGCTATTGCCAAGGAAACTGATTGACCTTATTAGCAGTGCTCATGCACTGATGCTCATGAGGAAGGGAAAAACCAACTAACCTAACCTTGCCCATGTCACGTACCTAGGTGAGCAACAGACACAATTTCTTCCCAACCTCTTTAGTAGGCAGATGTCGTACTGGAAACATCCCATAGTGATCCCACTCATCCTTCACTCCAGGGACTGTTGAGTTTTTAATCTCTCTGGGGCAACATTCCACCAGCAGACTATACACAGCGAGGGCAGACAATCTTTCCAGCTGTATTAAATGTCTTTATCATTGAATTCTGAAGGACAAGTGGAAAACCAGATCCATCACTCACAGTCTTTCAACTGCCCCCAGCAATGAGTCTCACTGCTTCACATAAGCTTCATCTTCAAGAAATATTCTCAAGTGCTCAACAGCCCTAAGCAAAAATACCAGAACCCGCCAGGCTTCAGAGATTCAGCCTTTCCTTCCATTACTTTGGGGGAATAGAGATCATCTAAGATGATGAAGTGGAGTTAAAGGATTGCTCCTCTCCCTTATAGCACCCTATGACCAGCTGGTTGAATACTTTCAAGACACAGGCTTGCACATCATGACTGCTACTTATGACACAAAACTAGCCAAAAAATAAGAAATACAATAGGTTTGGATCCTACAGTGATCAAAGACAGTTTGTCCTTGGAGGCAAAGCGAGATGCAAACACCATCTCCCTGCACCGATTAGAGCCACGCTCTCAGCTTTGAGCCCTGTGCAACTGCCCAAGCACTGCTGTGCTGAGCTACAAACCCACCAACTTTATCATAAATATGAATATCTGCTGCTAATGGCTGCTCAGGGGTAGGAAGGCTTATCACCAGGAGATGGGCAGAAGAGATGGGGAATTATTAGCACAGGGCTGGCTGCCCACATATTTCACCCCACGGCAATCCACACCCTGCAGAGCAGAGCTCCTCCAAACCCCACAGCCACAACCTGGGCCCCACCAGGGCTAAACCCTGGGTGGGATCAAGGTCTTTCTTCCTGATGCATAGAGCCCAGTGCACCCTTTGCTCTCACTCCTCACTTCTTTTACTCGCACCCATCACACACACCTTTGAGAAAAATAATCTCCCCCCCCCCCCCCCCCCCCCATCATCTTTCCTTTTTATTTAGAGGAAGAACTAAGGATCAGGCACACAGGAAGGCGTCTGAGCAAACATTTTTGTCTGCACTTGCTAAAGGACTGGGGTTTCCCTGATGCAGCCCCCTCCCTGCCTTAGCAAAACCCAGCTTGTGTTGGATTTATTTTCATTTCCTTCTAAGCTTTAAAAAAGAAATACATATTCGCAGGGCTGCAGCATGTGGAGGATTTCCCCCGTGCTCCCCGGGAGCACACAACACTGCAGGGGAGAACTGAAATAGTAATTAAACCAGAGGGGGTGGCAGGTTTTTCCTTACATCTTACTGGCTGGATATTTTGCAGCCTCCGGGTTGTAATGAAGCAGGTTGGTAGGAAAATGGCTGTTTACGGGGAATGGGTAAATGAAAAATAATCGCAACTGCTGCAGAAGAGGGCAGGCTTTCAGTGTGAAAAACACGTTTTTCAAACAAGAAAAAGCTGACCCAGTTGAGAATCCAGGGGTTCAGCAGGTCGGCTGACTTCTGTTGTCGTTACAAATATATTTTGGAAAACACAGTGCTTGGGGAGTGTGACGAGCACTGCGCAAGGAAGGAGAAAGATTTCTTCACTTGTCCTGGCTGATGCCTAAGGATGCCCTCCTGAGCAGGCACTGCTGCTCCTGGGTAGATGCCACCTGGCTCTTGAAGGCAGGAAGGTGACAGTCTGCCCGCAGTGGAGCTACAGCAAAATCTTAATGGAAATCCCAGTATCTGAAATTTAGGAACGCTGGGCTGCCGTTTTCCTGAGCAGACAGGTCCAGAGGAGAGCCACAGGGCCTCTCCTTCCAAAGTCATGAGGCAGGCCACACACAAAATCAGCCTTTTTCCACCTAAAAAATATAACTCAGCAGCTGCAGAGTGCTTTTGAAGGCTGTGAGCCAGGCCATCACAAAACCTGTGTGAATAACCCCGTTAGTGAGGAAAATCAGCTCTTGCAAGAGTGTTTCAGCAGCACCTGGTTACATAAAGAAACCAGCAATGGGAGATGTTTCAGGATGCAATTTTCCCAGGGAGAAGGTGACTTTGGGGGGGGTTGCAACAAAGGACACAAAAAGGGAGAAGGTTGAGACCTGGGCAAATCTCACCCACAATATCTGGGATTAAAAAAAAAAAAATCCATCTGCATAAAAAAAAAAAAAAACAGGAGCAGGTTAGGCTAAAACTTCCAGCTGCTCCTCCCATGCTGCCTGAAGCCTGGTATTTTTTCCCCTTACTAATAGAAGAAAAAGTCCTGGCTAGGGGAATCTGTTGCATTATTTATTGGCAGCTGTTTAAGACTGGCCCTGGAGAGAGGGAATAGCCTGCTCGAGCTCAGCTGATGGGGGAAAATGCATATAGCAGCATCGGAAAAGTAACTAAGCATTATCCCTCAAGGACTACCTGTTTTACATACAAAACACTGAGCAAGCACAGTCGGAAACCAGAGGGGCTTTAGCTCTTGCTGATCAAGGAGCTCTGAAGCAAAGTTCAGGTGCATGTGACTTCTGTTGGAATCATTGTCCTTGGTGGAGTGATAAGGGTGATGCTGAAATACTTCAAGGCCCAGGGGAAAAGTGCTGGATGGCAAGTCCTGAGCACTGGGTCCTGAGTCCTGGCAAGTCCTGCGAGAAGGGATGGATGGATCAGGCCACCTTCCCCTTCCAGCCCATCAATTATATCCTATATTTCAGTGAGCAAATATTCCACCAAACCGTGACATTTCCCTTCTACTACAACCATAATAATAATAAAATCTGATGTGTCCTATTGTTTTGATGCTTATGGCAGTGTTGCAGGAGACGCATCACTAACCCATGTCTCTAAGCACCATGTCAACCCCTCTTTTAAATATCTTCAAGGACGGTGCCTCAACCACTTCCCTGGGCAGCCCATTCCAATGTAATAACCCCTTCAGTGTAAAAATTTTTCCTAATATCCAACCTGAATCTCCCCTAACACAAGTTGAAGCCATTTCCTCTTGTCTCATCACCTGTGACTTGGGAGAAGAGACCGACCTGGTCTTGGCCAGGTCTCACAGCAGATGCTGTAGGACCATGACCACAGGCAGTGCAGCATCCTTTCACCACACACCCAAAGCTAACGACCAGCAAAAGTGACTCCCCACTTACTTCTTTGAATTTAAAGATGGAGTTGAAGACCAGTTTCCTAAACTGTCAGGATTAACACTGGCTTTGAAAATATCCTGCAGATTGCTGTGAAATCCATGTGTCCTGCACCTGTAGGAGTGCCAAAGGGGAGCCTGCAAGGCTTGCTGAGCAGCTCTCAGCCCCCAAGTTGGCAGCTCAGCCCTCAGAGGTCGCAGCTAAATTGAGTAGATTTCATTGATTGCACCATTAATTGCCTGGCCCAGCAGAAAGCTGCTGCATGATGGACGACCGGTTAATTTACACCAGATCACTCATAGGAAGCTTTATTACAGAGAAAGGGAGCAGCAATTGGCCAGGCAGCAGCAGCTACTGCTTTTCTGTGCTACCTGGTGAGACAGTGGAATCATAACCAAACTTACTGACCTCCTTTTTCAGATCTTGCAATAACCAATGCCTCCAAGCAACATCATAAAATAATGGCAAAACAGAGCTGTACTTCCTAAATATGCAATTTATACTGAGCTGAAGGCTTGGTGGGAATAAAATGTGGATGTTAGCTTATTTCTTCGAGCAGTCATAATCACTAAACTGGCCAGGAAAGAAAGTATTCAATGTACTTTGCTTGTGCATTACCATTAACAAATGTTAATGGCAGAACACGTTCACAAGGACAGAGAGCTTTGCTAACTGGAAAGGACCGAAGGAACCCTGGATCCCAGACTGGCACTGCCAGACAAGTATTTAGGAACACTGCCAGCTTTTTACATGAAAACTGCGTAAGCCCGTGGTTCAATTACTCGTGATTGATGGGGAACTTGAAATGCTTCACTTATAGTCCCTTCTGGCAGTTTTGGACTTGCATTTTCTATCTTCTCTTCTGTAAATATGCAGAGAAGACAGCTGTTTTTACCTTTGGTTTAGTTTATGGTTCTACACAAAATTGAAGACCTGATTTAATAGAGTCAGAAAAGATGTAACCTGTTCACCACCACCTTTAATTATTTGTGCAGGTTTCTAAATTAGTTCCCCGAGTTTTCTGCCTCCTAATAGCTTATTGATTCTGTGGCTTCTGTGCAATCTTTCTTTGCTATTTTATTTAGTCAGTCTGAGAAGAAAATAAACCTGTGGAGTCTGTAACAGCATCCTTCAAGAAGGGTTTCCTTAGCTGTATCTGGTGGGGTTGGCTGAGCAGTCAGTTGTCAACACAGCTCCTCAGTAATCCTGTTTCACACTGCATCCATCTATTTTTTGTTAGCAGAAGCAGAAGTAGCATTTGAGGTTTACAAAAGAGAAGCTAAGGACCAAAAAGGGGAGAAAAATCAATGCATAACTCACTGAAGATTTGTCCCACGCATTGATCACTGGGTTTTTTATTAGGTGAGGCTTCTGTTCTCCCCATGGCTTGCTGTGTTAACCTCTCAGCTGTGTCCTCCCCCAGGGGAAACCAGAGCTCCCCATGGTGTGTGTTTAAGCCTTTGAGGTGCTCTGTGATTAGAACTTTCCATCAGAAGCAGCAGCCAAAGGCTGCCACCAGCAGCAGGACCATGTTTACCCCATGGTAAACACAGTGTGAAAATCACAGCTACATGGTTAGACCTCAAAGCCACGTTTCCTACTGGTGTAAACTGGAATAGATATACAGACACATATGAACAACTGTAAAGATAAAAGAAGGGACACTGGCTACAACAACTATGGGAAATCCAGCTGCATCACCATGAGAGCAAACCTCCCCTTTCCTCTTTTGCAGCTGCCTCTTGTTTTGCTACTGCCTCCAGGTAAGACCTGCAGTTGCAGCTCCTCTTATATAAATGAAATATAAGGCAGTGAAGAATTGCTCACTGAGCAGGAATTGCACATCACACTCTGGTACCTGCTAACCTGGCTGCAACCAAACTCCTGCTGAACGCTGTGCACAGAGACCAGGCAGAAAATCTCAGAAGTGGCCAGATTTTCACACACAAAAAATAAAAGGCATCTGCTTCAGACTGTCTGTGCCCTTGCACAACGCTTTCTGATAGGAGAACTTCACCTTTATTTTTTAGTTTTACTTCCTCTCTTTTGCTGCACACACCTGCTTGTTAAATTATGAATTTAAAGGCTAAGTGCTTTTCCAACCTCTTTGGGGAAAGTTGCACTTTCCTGCGAGCTCAGAGCTCCCCTCCATCCCATCCCCTGCAGACAGCACAGGGCTGCAGGCTAAAATGCAAAACTTTGCCTTTCTTTGTGCCCTTTACGTGCCTCCGTGTGCCAGGAAAGCCTGCCAACTACCTTCAGGTTTTGAGCAAGAGACGGAAATAAAAAGATAATCAGGCAAATTACGATGGAGAGATTCTCCAAAGAACAAAGCACCTACATCTCCCTTCCAAGCAGCTGGAGAGGCTTTGCCAGTGTGCTGAAAGCCAACAGGGTGACACACATTTTCCCAACAACTGGCCAAAGTTACTGTAAAAATCACTCCATTGCTCAGGGAAAAAAAAAAACCCAACCAAAAACCCAATAAACCCACAAAGCAGAACAGCTTAAATCATTGCAACACTTGGGAGATAGCAGCTGTGTTGCACTGCTGCTCCTTTCTGCAGCACAGGTCCAAACCTCAGCTCCCATCAGCAGCACGTCAGGCCTGTTCAGGACATCAGTGGCACAGGAAGGTGTTTGCATCGTGCTAAATGAAGCAAGTCCCCAGCATCACTGGGAGAAAACGTGGCTTCCCATCTCCGAGATGGTTAAACTCAATCTGCACATCTCCCACTGCTGAAACTGTCCTCGTTCAAGCTCATTAACCTGGGTGTATATTTTTTCTTTAAGCAGTCATACTCATTAAGAAGTGGTAGAAGGCAAGAGCTGTTTTCCCTGCACCTACCTGACACACACACACACAATGGATCTGGGGCTTTAATTTAGGTGGTGCTTTTCATATAAACTACATCTTGCAGACCCATCTCAGCTGCTCAGCTTCGTGTGTCAGCAAAATTACCCATCTGATGGGCAAAGTCTGCTCTGACTCCACATGTGCCAAGCAAGCCTCATCTAAAAGCTGGTCCCAGGCAAATTCAGCACAGCTCACGTGAAAGGGATTAAACCATCATTCTCTAATGGGAACTGCCAAGTGAGAGTCAAGCAATTGGTAATACCCAAGAGGAAAAAAGCTGCAGAGCAGGGAATTCTTGAAGCAATGCCACGTACTCACAACAAAACATCTCCTGTGCTGTACAACTGATACATATTTGACTCTCTAAAGCTATTATCTTGTCCTTCTTTTAATCTGTGTGTCCCTACAAAGAATGTTTCTTTTCCTTTCCCTACCACACCAAAACTTCTTTCAGAGTAACAGACACCAACAGTCTCCCTGCACAAGGATCAGCATTTTCCAGAGACTACCAATTATTTCCTTCTCCCTTCTTAATTTCTACAGAAATCCAAAGGGTGTGATTAGACACCAGCTTTTCTGAGAAATCATAATTTTTCCTACCTGCTTTAATTTCCTCTTCTAATGGATGTAGATACCACCTCTTCCTCCTCTTGCAACTGTGACCTCCTGCTAGTCTTCAACTTCCAAGGCTTCTCACTTAATCATCACTGAAAAATAAAGCTTTTCCTCCAAAACCACCCAGAACTGCCCAGAAGTTTCCTGTTTCATCCTTGGAAACTGCCTCTTGCCACTCTGCAAGCAGCAGGAAAAAATTAGATAAAGGCAGTATTAGTTTTATAAAGTAATTAAAGTAAACAAAGTCAATTCTACTAAGGGAAGAAAGAAAAGTTAAAACCAAAAAAAGCCCCAATCTTCTTTGCCCTGCCATCATGGGGAACATTAAATGGGACTGGATGTTTAAAATGAAATGGAGGTGAACAGCTTCACCTGGGGCCCCTTAAAGAGCACCAGCTGTTTAATTAATAAGGTTAGCAAAAGTCCTGACCTCGTTGAAGCCAAGCCCTGCATCAGTCCATAAGTAGCCTCCAGGCTTTTAATAAGATTATTCAGGCTCTAACATCGTCCAATGCAGATTGGGCCACCCCTTGTAGCAAGGACCCACAGACCTTGCTTTTTAACAGACGATCAGATTTTCAAGGCTGTTGGGGGAAGGGAGGGGAATTGCCAGACTGATTGGATGTAATTGTTAATGACCCAGATCAGGAATAAGACCTCCCTGTGAAGGATGAACCTACAGGCTTTGGTGAAAATGTCTCTGCTGCATCTCACAGTTTAAAGCTTATTTTCTAGTTGCAGTTCTGCACAAGTATCCTCTCTGGGCTGACCCAAAACCCACACCGGCTCCTGTGTGTGCAGACATGCTAAGAAGGGAAAAAGTTTCCCTGAGTACAGTGTAACTGTACTGCCACTTTCTACTTCCTTTTTATCTCTTTCCTCTTAATTTCCACAATTTCCGGTTTCCTCCGTGGTACTTTGTGCATCTTTTGCAGCATGCCATCTGCAAACCCAAGCACCTTAACCTGCTGCTCACGGATGAGAGGACTTTCCCTGGAAACAGAGCTGCCTTCTCCATCTCCTGCTGTAACCAGAAACTCTCTCCAAAGACACAAATTAATGAGTTTTCACACAACAACTAGAGAAACCGTCCCCCCAAAATGGGCTGAACTTTACCAACAGCCACCAGACCAGAGCTGTCCCTTCATCCCTGCAACCAGTTCTTCAAACAGTCACATCAGTGATTCATCAGTGATGAATCTTCAAACATCACATCAGTTCTTCAAACAATTTTGGTGTCTCTGCTGTTACCCAGGTCCTACCCTCCTCCCCAAAACCTTTCTTTTCCCTCAGCTTTGGTCTCTGATACGCTGCCAAGCAACACAGTGCTGCTGTCATTCCCAAAGACCTTTTTGAAGCTTAAAAGCAGTAGGCTTTGAAATACTTTCTCCTTGATGTGGTCTCCTCTTTTGGACTACCAGCAGCCTGGCGCTGACACAAAAGCTTTGCATCACCTCCCACAAACATGGAGCATCTTCTTGCCCCCCTACGGAGGCGTTGGGACTGGTTTAGGGAGATGACTGGATACATATTAAATCAAATTTGGAGTGCACACACCTTGGGAGAGCGTCTTCTCATTAACTTCTGAAGTCACTGTGCATTTCAAAGCTCCCCATTCGCACCTTGCTTGGAAACAGTTCTCATCATCCTCACAGCAGGCACCCTGTGTATTCCACATCCCGAGGAGCACTCGGCACAAAGGCTTTATTATTTACAGCTATGGTTGAAGGTAAAAAAAATATCTGATTTGACACAGTTAAGTAAAATTGTTTTTATCCACCAACTGGACAAATTGGCCTTTCCTTGACTCACACACCCCAGTGGGGCTCTGATCTCTGGTGTCTTCATCTGTAACGAGGAGGTAATACAGTGTCACAGGGAGGCTGGCAGCCTGTTCCAAGATTATCTGATGGAGGCACCAGAAATGTAAAGCATTAAATCAGGCATTTCATCTAATGTCACTATGGGCCATGTTAAACAACTAGACACATTCACAGCTCCCCTGAACACTCACACTGCATCTGCTGTCAGATAAGGCTCCGATAAATGAATAACCATAGACAGTATCTGATATCGCTCGTATCTTGGCCCGGGTGTTTATTAATAAATAAAGTTTAAGCTGTTCAGGAAAAATTATTATCTGGGTGATAAATTCAGACTTAGCTGGGAAGCTTGTCTCTGAAGGTGCTATCAAACCTCAAACCTATTCCTCTGCTCAGTAATGGCACCCAAAATAAACTCACAGCCAACACAAACAAATGGTCAGTTTTTGTGTACAAAACACAAAAAAGCCACAAAGACAACGAAACCTGCTGAAACTATCCTCCTACAGGATCTGGAAAAGCACAAGCAAGGAAATAATTACAAAAATCTAGAAAATAAATTATAAAGAAAACAAGGACAGCCCACCAGAAAGCCATAGGCAGCTTTAGAAATATATATCATTATTTCACTTGTTTAGAGAGCTCATGTTGCCATGTGCTGTACAATTATTTTATCACAAACTATTACAAATTAAAACCCTGTTATGAAAAAAAAAAAAATTCTAAGTATTGACTTGCAAAAAACAACTAACAGGGAAAAAAAAAGCATGTACAAAAAAGGTCTTAATTATTGGAGATGAAACTTTAAACATTTCAAGTTGATTAAAACAGCAGGGATTACAAATTCAGTTTCCATCGTACAAATTATTTCCTCTTTTGTGTTTTGCCCAGGTTTTACAGTTCCCTGCACAGGTGCTGGGCTGTGAGGTGTTTATTGAGTTCAGCTGAGCTGGAGCTCAACACCCACCACCCAGGAGCCCCCACAAGGCTTGAGCCAGCATACGAGCTCACAGGTCCAGAGGCTGCAGGTGTTGGGAGTGAAAGGTCATTTTATATTTTTCTTTTTACTCAAAACCCCCACATTTTAACTCCTTTGGCTCCCCATCACACCGTTTATTCATGCACTCTTGGATCACCATCTGGTTAGATCAGAAAGGCTCTGGGGCTGGGACCATTACAGCAACTGGTTTGCACAGTGATGAAGAAAAAGGAGGCTCAGCCCTTGTGGTCCTACACTAAAACCTTATTAACAGCCAATTAAAGAGTGATGACGTCACTGCGCAGGGGGCCCTCTGCACGTTAATGAAAGTTGCAAGTCATCTTGGGCAACCAGAGAGGAACCATCAGGAAAACCACGTTTCCCCAAATAAGCATCTTCTGAGGTTGCAAAATCTCTTTTTCTCTCCAATAAGCGCTCTGGACTCAAGCACTGCACCATCTCGTGGGGTGGGAAAACAGGGAGGGGTTAGAAAACCTCCTCCTGAATTAGGGTACAGGAACACAAAATGCTGGTTTTTTTAAAAAATAAATGTCCTCAAATCAAATTCCACCTGATATATTCTTATAATTTGAAGTGGTATTAGGATCTGGGACAAGAATTAGCAGGGGTCATTGAGAGAGCTTTAAACTAGATTTGAAGGGGGATGGGGTTGGAACCAGGGCTAGTAAAGTGCCCAAAAGCAGTGAGCCAGAAATAGAGTGGATTAGCCCAGCTGAAGAGCATCCACCTGAAGGCACACAGCAGGGGCAACAGAGAGGAGCTGGAGGCCATCATACAACAAGAAAACTATGA
>BJBW01001438.1:81645-140858 GCA_004320125.1 Scolopax mira
ACTTCCCAGATATCTGCTGGAAATATAACACAGCAGAGGCAACAGTCCTGGAGATTGTTGGAATGCGTGGAAGACAACTTCCTAACACAGCTGGAAGGTGCCCTACTGGACCTGCTGGTAGTTAACTCAGAAACTACCATTTTTGGCCATTTTGTTGGTCAAAACCAACCATAGTTCTGAATGGGTGTTCCCTATTTCACATTGGTGAAAATAAAGTTTCATCAGCAATCCCAAAATATCTTCTACTTGGGTATGTAGTTTAATATTACTGATGATGTTTGCCTTTTTCAAAGTGCACACACTGTGGAAGACGGCACTAAAATCTTTCACCTGGTGACACCAAGTGGGCAAAGCGATCAGCAACGTCTGCAGTGTCTGTCTCTGAGGACATGCTCAATTGCTCTAGGTTTTGGCAAGAATCTTACATTCCACACTTTCTATAAAGACCTCTGAAACATTAAGTAGCCTGCTACTCATACCAACATGATTAAGACAATTGGGACTTTCAGCCTCATATGCTGCATTGTTTGGATTTTTTTAAGTACCTCTATTTTAAGTCCTCAAGAGTCCCCCAAACCCTTTTAACTTCTGTTTATCAACCTACATTGTAAATGAACCTCAGAATGAGTCATCACAAAATCATCTTCAGCGACACTGAAGAACGCTGACAAGTCTTTGCCCTTTCTCCACATCTGGCAATTAATTTCAGATTTGCACATTTGGATCATTATTTAGAAAATATGCAGAACAAGGGCTAGAGTGCTACTGTGGCAGGAACAGATTATACTCTCTCTGTAGCAGGCGTGAAAATAAAGGTTGAGGCCAAAATAACAAAGAAATAGCAAGCCTAGAACAAGCTAAAGAAATAGATGCATTTGCTCTTCTTGGTTTTAGGGGTGTTTAAGGCATAATCTCTCCAATAATTACAGCAGCTGTACCAGTATCACTTCTTTAAACTGTTTAAAGCAAGTAAATTACAAAACACCAGACAGTGTAATTGGGCTTTAGCCATGTAAGCATTCTATCTGCAGTGTCTATACATCTGCTTTATCATATTATAGGAGCGCTCAGCATGTTTATTAAAATACATTGTGTAATAATAAGACTTCCTTAATGCAGTGAAGAGACAAAAAAAAGGACCCAGTTGGTTTTTTGTGAGAGAATTTTAATATATGTGTAATCAAAACTGCAACTGTTACCATTTAACATCTTAGTGCAGAAAATACGTTGTGTTTACAAACACTAGTCTCCACCCTCACCAGCTTACTTTATTGGATTCCTTCTTCCTTGGCCATTTTCAGCATAAACACCTGGAACAGAACACCACAGATGAGTGAACCATTCAACACTAACTATTAACACATTTGTTAATGTAAGAGATATCATCAGAAAAACCTTTGCTCACCACCAGGCAATCTGCCGGTAATTCCAGCAATTTTTGGTTAGTTTCATCATATGATATCTTTAGGTAAACTGGTACATATCCAGCTGAAGCAAGACTGTTATCCCTTTGCTCTACAGTGCTGTCAGCAAAACTGGACACATTTATTGTCCATATTTTGGTTCAGGTATTTACCTAGAACTTCATTGATTGCACTTTTAGAGCTAAAAATAGGCAGAACTAGAAACAGAGCCAATGAGAATGCTCTCCACTAGGTAACATCTCTGAGACTGTAGCCAAAAACCATCATGATGAACTAACAGACACCAAATATTTAACTCGCCCAGAATTTCCTGCTCTTCCTCTCTCCCTGCCTTTTGCAGGACTTGTGAAGAGTTATAACATTAATTGGCAGATAGTAGTAACAACCATCTCATGGCAGCTGAGACCTGCAAACTATACCTAAATATAAAGATACCAGGAAATACATACCAGGCTTTACATTATAAGGAAGAGGAGGGAAAACAGATTTATTCAAGCTATAAAGTTTGAAGGTACAAAATAAGCTTCTGAAGTTTTTAGCAGCCTATAATCCTCATTTATTCTCAACATAATTCCACCTGGTATAAAGATCTACATGGTCCAGAGAAAATTAGTCACTTACCTTCACACTGGGGCCATGTCCAAAGAGCAACCTGCTCCCAGTCCTAATTGTGTCACATTTATTTGGAAAGACCAGGCTCTGCAGATGAAGTGAAACAAGATAGATATTAAGTTACGTTTAATATAACAAGAGCACTTTTCACAGAAAGCAAGTATAAAGAAAAGTTGCCTGATTAGTTCTAGAAGACAGATTTCCAGACAACTCAGACTCTGCAGGCACATAGCTGTATTTCAGATAAGAAGGTTATCGTCAGTTCTCGCATCTGACGGCACTTCCTATTCAGGGTTATCATCATCAACAGCCAGCAACTTCTACACTCAATTACTTAAAACAGTCATTGGTTTAAAAGAATACAACAGCTGCAGATTTACCATTTTGTTTACAAAAGGCTTAAGTAAAACTAGTTTTAGTTAATTTTTATTTAACTTGCTTCAAAATGTAATTATTACAGGTTACTTTCAATTAACAGTTTGGTTGAACTGCTTCACACCACGTGTAAGTAAAGGCCTGGAACTTTCTCAAGTTTTCCACAGCTTAGTACAAAATAAACTTTACCTTACTGTTTACTTTAGGATGTCTTTCTGCTGTGGGAATAAAAGCAAAAGAAGCATTACTAGAATACTCTTGAGCAGTAATTTCAGAAATTAAAAGATCCAAACAAAACCCCATGAAAACCAGAACCTCACCAGCAACAACCTGCTTGCAATTCCACCCATATTTGTGCTGATATCATGAATCACCGAAATATTTACAGCAGACACAATCCTCTCTAAACTGTTTTTAGTCAGGAAACTTGGAAATCTCACTTATGCAGTCTACCAGGCCGCATTTACCAAAAGGGCAATTTTAAAATTGAAATTCCACATAACACCAATTTCCGGGTTGTGACTTTCATTGTACAAGAAGAGCGTGGGTCACATCTGACAACACAAAGAGTGACCTATTGGCTAAAAACATCGCCATAAAAATAAAACAAATAACAGAAATCCGTAAAAAGCAGACTGAGGCACGTTTCTAACCACCAAAGCGTTCCCTCCACGGGCCCTGAGGAACTCTTAAGCCCAGCAGGACCCTGTCCCCAGCAGCGTGCGATGCTGCGAGGAGCCTGTGAGCAGCCAAGAGGTTTATGAGGAGGAAGGAACCCAGTATGAACAGGCCTCAACCCTCTCAGGCCTCTCCCGGAGCCAGGCAAGGGCTCACCCCCCACCCCCGCCCGCGGGATTTTACCTCACAGAGCTGGGTCCCAGACCTCCCGCCCCAGCCCGCCGCCTCGTAACCTACCGGGGAGCCGTTCCAGCAGTCCCGCTGGCGGGGTGCCGGAAGCCTCCGATGCCAGTGTCTGCCCTCATGGCCTTGGGGACAACGGGAGTCATGCGCCGCGTGCTCCGGGGCCACACCCCTCCGCACACGTCACTAACGGCCGCACGTTCTCCCTCACCCACCCCTACGGCTGCCCCGCGTGGTCGGTCCCGGCCTCAGCCGCCCTTGGGAACGGGAGGCACCACCACTGCCGGCGGGGGAGGGGGGGAAGCCCGCACCTCAGCCTGCTAAACTATAAACTGGGCCTCCGCCTCCCCACTGCCCGCCTCCCAAAGCGCCCAACCGCCCCCGGCCCCTGTGGGCCGCAGTGCCCACACCTCACCATCGCCCAGGCACGCAGTAGGAAAAGGCTGGAAGTTTGGCGGCGGCCGCTTATAAAGGCTTGGGAAGTACCACCCCGCGGCGAAGGGGGGGGGGCGGGCCGTGCCACTGCTCCCACGAGGCGGGGGTGTGCCTGGGCAGCCATTTCCTCAGCGCGGCCCGGGAGGGAGCCGGCCGTTGGGGTTCTCTCGGTCTCACGGGGCTGGTAGGACCCCGATTTTGGGTAGGAGAAAAGCGGGAAAGTGGGGTCGGAGAGACGAGGCTGGGCTGCAGCTCGGAGCGGGGACCCGCATCTCCCCCGTTCGGGGCAGCCACGGGCCCTGCACCACGAGGGGCAGTGCTGGCCTTTGGTGTCTGTGCGCCAATGATTTATTTTGAGTAGAATAGGTGGTTAAATAAAAGTTTCATTATTTTCACATTATAGCATCAGCTTGAACTGAGAATCGGGGCGTCTTGCTTTCCTTGTCGCTGCTAAAGACAGAAGCAGCCTGCCTGAGGAGGGCTGAAGGCCCACAGCCCGCAGTCCCCACCCCATTTCTTTTGCACAATGTAACAGCTTACCCCAAAAATAGCTTTAAAAAAAACCTGCAAAAACTTCTTAGGAGGACTAATGCAGTCCTGTAACGAGCCCCCTAAAATTCAGAACCATTTTTAACTCTGAGGCATAGATCCTACAGCAAAAGCCAAAGATGAACCCCTCCTTACAATTTCAATTAATTTTAGTAAAATACAGAGTTTGCACTTCTCAGAACATTAGAACAGAATCTCAGAGTGTTAATTTCTGCATCAAATTCCTCAAAAGTGACCTTTACAGGTCTTGCATTCTTTTTATTATGAAAAGAAATCTAATTAATTAATTTTCCTCCTTACACTGCAATTGCAATTTGTCTAACCAGGAATACCCAAACATCTGGGAGTTCAGTGTAAGAACAAGAACACACCAGCTATGAGACAAACAGACAACCTTAAAGAGAAGGCTTAGAAGAAGATTCTCAAGGCAATCTCTATGTCTAAAGAAATTTAACCATGTTGAGGAATAAAACATTCACTAAAGATTCAGTGCTCATTTTTAATTATCAAAACCCAGCAGTTCAGGTAACTGAGGAAGACCAGAGCTAGAATTCCAGCAAACCCTTCTCAAGGCTTCTCTGTACATCATCAACATCCAAAACTCAACCGCTCATCAAAATTCTTTACAGTGAGGGTGGTGAGGCACTGGAACAGGTTGTCCGGGGAAACTGTGGCTGCCCCATCCCTGGAGGGGTTCAAGGCCAGACTGGATGGGGGTTGGAGCAACCAGCTCTGGTGGGAGATGTCCCTGCCCAGGGCAGGGGGCCTGGAACTGGATGATCTCCAAGGTCCCGTCCAACCCAAACCGTTCTATGATTTATGATAAAACCAGGGAAACACTCAACTATAACCGAAAAAAACAGCCTCTCTATAGAGCTCTGCAAGAGTAAACCTCTATTTTTCTTGCAGCTAGCCTACCATGGTGTCATGAACAACCATAACCCTCCCGTCAAACCAGAAACACGACAGACCCGAGTGACACGGAGGCATTTGAAGGTGTAATTACGACTACCTGGAAGACAGAACCGGTGTTAATGGCTCCTCTTTCTTCAACATGAGCTTCTGCTGATGTTGCTTTTCTTGATTTCACACACCCATCGGTTCAGATCTTTTACATCAGCTGAAGAGATTCTCTGTTCCCCTTCTGTCCTTCAAACCAAGTTGCTCTGTGCTTCCCCAGGCTCAAGTGATGAGGATTTACGTGGAAATGGTGTGGTTTTCAGCAACATGAAGAGCAGAGCAGACCCAGCTACAGAGCTTAAAAATACACCAAGGTTCACGACCACGCAGAAGCCTGTCCTCATAAAGCAGGTGGATGGGTCATATCTACCATCTCCTTTCAGGAAAAGGAAAGGTCATAACGGATTTAAAGCAGTGATACAGCACAGAGGTTAAATAAATCTTATCAGGATGTTAAGAAACGGGTACAGTGAGAGTATGATTCTATTTGAAAGTGTTTGGAAGGGTTGTATTAATGAAAGCACATGTTAAAATGAATTATTACAGTGATGAGACGTTGCAGTCCTTTACTCTCAACAGTACTTTTATGAGACATATTTATATATTCAATAATTAAATATAAAATCAAGGATGAGGGTCGCAAAACAAGGAAATAAGGCCTGAAGCCCAGTCAGCCCCCAGATTACCCTTCCAGTCACTGTACCTTTCATTTTACCTTTAATTTTACATGCTGCTGTTCTTACACATAATAAAGCAGTAAGAAAAGTTAATTACTGATTCCTTGCTTTTGAGAAGCCTCAAACCTACTTCAACTTAGTACAAAAATGGGGAAAAAAAAAAAGATAAAGCATTTGTTTGTTAAAGAACAGAAAGGGGAAGAGCTATTCATAGACATTTTGGACTGACAGAACCTAGGAAAACAAATTTTCAGACTATCAAAACGTAGCAGACAACGGTTTTGCTACTTGTTCTGTTTTGCCAGAATGTGATGTGGAAGCATTATTCCTTATTTAATTCTTGGTAATTGAAGTAAATGCCATAGGCAACAAGAAGAAATGGCAGGTATACACCCATCAAACCTTTTTCCTACCTCGAGAGGGTACACTGGTCAAAAAAGTCAAGTGTAACACGTCAACCATGTGCACATCCACATGTATTACATAGTAAGAACATTCAAAAATATTGACATGAGACAGTGATCCTATAGTTTTCCTTTTCTCTTTTAGTTATATATATCTATATATATAGTTCAACAGCACACAGGAAACCACCACTATAGCTTTCACCGTGGCCAACAGGAAAATTCTCACAAATATAAAAGTGTGTGTTTTTAAATTGTTAGATTTCTTCAAAACATAATACAGATAAAAGAAATATAATTTCTCATCATGTAACAAAAAAAACCCCAAAACAAACCACCAAAAAACCACAACCCCTTGAGAATTGGGACTTCTCAACCATCCAGCTTTGCAGTCTTGAACATCTCAATCCCTACTACAGCAGAATAGAGTATCACCAAAAGAAAATGAGCTGAATTTCTGGAGAGAAATAATGGATACGACGTGAAATTTCACTGTACTAAAACGTTCAACTTCGATTTACATTCAGTATTTTGGAGGAAGGGAATGTCACAGTCCCTTCATGTTTCATCCTTGCCGGCTGCCTACTCAGGAAGCATTATTGTTATTACTTCAAGAGGAATGGAAAGGTGCTGGTAAGAGCCAGAAGGGCAAGGCAATGATGTTGATTATGAAATGCTCTGTTCTTTGGATGAACTGTGTAAAAGATTTTGTTAAAAGGCTTCATGTTAAAAATATTAAGAACAAAAAAGGTTGTCTTAAAAATACAGAGCATTTCTGCTTCTTCTCTTCAGTTCCAAGCTTGGGGAAAAGTGTTTTGCTAGAATTACCTACAGGTTTGCCATAATAAACATCTCTGACAATGCCCTGCCTAACACAGGGCCAACCACAGACTCCAGACAAACGGGGCTGCTTTAGGTTTCAAGTGGTAAACGCATCTCTATTTTTGTATAAAAGGAACAGAGACGCTTCTGGAACCTCCACGGCAGAGTCTTTGCCAGTGTCCAGCTTTTGGGCAAAGGAAATCTCGCCACACTGCAGAGTCCCAATCTTGAGGATGAGACTGTAAAAACAATCAGGATTCCGTGTCTGACCCAGAACTGCTTTCTCGGCTGATTTCAATTTGTAGAGATGGTAAATTATCCAATCGGCTCTTTTTTTGCCGAGACTGTTCTTTTTCCTTAATGAGAGCACCCCAAACCCGCTGGAGCTCTGAATCCTCTTCCTCTGGAGATGCCACAGAGTTTTCAGGCTTATCTGAAGTCTTTTCTTGTGTCTTCGGGGCAGACCCTAATCGGGTCCATAAATTACCTGATCAGATGAAAAAGAAACATTTTTTTTTTTTTTTTTTAAAAACAGACAAGACTAAGAGGTGTTGTGGAAGAAGTCTAAGCAACTCAATCTAAAATTCACTGCATCTCTTTAAGCTCCTCATACTCCTCCCAACGTAATGTTTGGCACAGAACTTACTATGCTTTGAAGCAGTAGTTGAAATTAAAATATGGGAGGCTCAATGCAGTCCCGTTTGCTGTTTCCCTTTTGCAGACACGGGTCCTGAGTGCCATTGCATCCACTACATTTGTTTTAGCTACAATTTTAAAGTAGTTCCCTATTTTTAAGCACAGCTATATAAAAATACCGCTTATACTCAGCTCAACCTACCCCCATATATTCAGATTTCAAAGCTCTGAACAAACATTTGCAATTTCATCTTTAATTTCACTAAACTTCACGATTTTCTGCTGAAATTTCTCACATGCTCTAAAATCAAAGGCACTGCAGCATTACATTTTCTCCATAATACTAACCTGGTTTCTTCTCTCTGGTGTCAGAGTAGAGGCCTTTGACATCTTGTTTGGGGATCCCTAACCGGCTGTGTACGTCTGATATCGGTTCTCGACGAGGAGCAGAGGTACCACTTGGAGGTTTAACTTCTGGAGAATGTGGTCTTTTTCCCAGTCTTTGCCGCACATCTAGGGATATTTCCAAGTGATTAAAATTACAGAAATCATGATGCATTTACTTTAGCCCGCCAGCTAATTTTAGCCTCATTGCACAACCTGAAGAACATGAAACTAGACAGATTCTGTTTTTATCTTTTCTGGAATCTTTTCATTAAGTCTTTTGTACTCATGATTTCAGTCCTGATAATGTCAGGCAATAAAACTTAGCCAGATTTCTTTTTTCTTTTTTTTTTTTCCCAATAAATTTGACATTTAATGTTTTCAGGTTGTGCAATCCAGAAGATCGAAAAAGTGAAGTTATACCATGGCTTGCTGCATTTCTGCTTTAGCAGCACAACGTCTATGTATCCAGCATGAGGTACAATTATACAAAAATTAGTATCCTTTCAACGATTCTTTTCAGATAGGATACCCTGGTTTAGAATTCTAATACTGATCGATATTTTGCAGAATGAAATGAAAACCAGAATATAAGAATCCTAAATATATTGATACTTAACCCACAATGTGAGTCGTACATCTGGAAGTTTGTCTGATTTACTTAAATATTCCCAGTCTTGAAGAGGTTTCAAACAAAAACATAAAGGCAAAGTTAAAGGATTTACACGTCAACTTGTCAGAGCCCCAAAATGTGCAGAAGGGGTAAAATACATTAACATAACTTCCACGTTACATTAATACAAGAGAGTACCTTGCACTTGTCAGATAGTCCTCTGTATCTTATGTATTCCATAATCCTACGTAATGTCAAAAGTAGCTGAAATTACACATACCTGAGTAAATCAATTAAGACCAGAAATAAACCCTGACACTTGATAAATACATCCATATTCATATAATGCATATTCTTTCGTGTAAGTCTCTAGTGTTTCACGTTTCATTCAGTACATGAAATGAGCTCCCCCACGTGCTGTGTTCCTCAGACTCGTACAGAATCTCTGCCTCAAGGATTGAGGAAACCCAAAAAGACAAAGTGGGGGAAAATACAAACAGGCAAGTAAATTGGATAAACGTCACTCTTTCACTCAAATTTACTGCATTTTTCCCCAAAGCGATCCCCAACTCAGTCTCCTGGTGAGGAAAAATTAATTGTATGGATGCAGAAACTGCTGCTGAACAGAATATCCCCAGGTTTGTTAGCTGCAGCAAAGCACATTTGTGAAGCAAATATATCCATTTTAATGAGCCAGCTGCATTCTGCACAACGTAAGAGTTTAAAATTACCTGATTTTACAGTGCTGTTTGGCTGACGTGGCCCAGTATTGTTCTGACGTTTTTCTTCTAACAGTAGTCTTACATCTGCAACTTTCTCTGATGACCCTTTGCTACCGATCCGATTTTTGATGTTACTGGTTGCTATGCTGTCTGCTCGCATGGAATTCCTAAAAAAATAAACAATAGATTTAATGCCCCTTAAATGAAATGAATCTACTATGGTTCTTAACTCTTTGTCCAGCTTTGGAGTCCTCAACACAGGAAGGACATGGATCTGTTGGAACGCTTTCAGCAGAGGGCCACGAGGATGATCAGAGGGATGAAGCACCTCTCCTAGGAAGACAGGCTGAGAGAGCTGGGGTTGTGAGCTGGAGAAGAGAAGGCTCCAGAGAGACCTTATAACAGCCTTTCAATATGTGAAAGGAGCCTGTAAGAGAACTGGAGAGGGACTGTAGTGACAAGACAAGGGGCAACAGTTTTAAATTGGAAGAGGGGAGATTTACATTAGACACAAGAAAGAAATTCTTTATAGTGAGGGTGGTGAGGTTGCCCAGAGAAGCTGTGGCTGCCCCATCCCTGGAAGTGTTCAAGGCCAGGCTGGATGGGGGTTTGAGCAACCTGCTCTGGTGGGAGGTGTCCCTCCCATGGCAGGGGGGTTGCAACTCCACGATCTTTAAGGTCCCTTCCAACTCAAACAATTCTATGATTCTTATATGTAAAGTTACATCATAGAAAACAGTAATATCAGGATTTCTCTACTGAGAAACAGAGGTAAAAACACTACTTAGAAAAGCCTGTGTTGCAGTCAGAATCCCAAGTTTAGCACTAACCACACGAACACCTCTGTACCCATTTCAAGGCAGGTATCAAGTTGTCTCCTTAAGGTTGTCTCTCTGAGTATTCAGAGCAGATAAGCAACAACAATATTGTTGATAGACTTGACATTATAATGCAGTGTAAACATACTACTGAAGGGACACATGGTAATGTTATGTTAATAATCTACAATATATGGAATTTTGGTTAATATGCCCATAATGAACATGAATTCCCTTTTGTCATCAATATCTAAGCATTATTCTTCTGAGAGAAAAGGAAGGGGTGAAGGGAAAAGAGGAAGAGGAGTTATTTCTCCCTGACCTAGCTATGAAGTGCAAGAAGTTAATTGTACTTGCTTGCATATATTTCTATTGATTTCACTTCAAGCTTTACTATTATCACTAATACAGAAATCTGCAAAGGAAGCTGTATTTTACAAATGTTAATTGTAATTAAAAGCCTGTAGCAGAGTTTTTTTGTATTTTGTATTTCTTTTTAAAATATCTACTACAAAATCGTGCTAAGAATTGAAAAAGCAGCTTCCAACAGTTTGTCTTTAAGCTTTGACAGCTCTGTCACTAACTAAAATTTAGAATGCCTTTTCACTGATACTTTTAACGAGTAAGAAACTTTTACCTAATATTTTTCAGTTGCGATTCCACCTCGTCTGCATACATTGTCATTTTCATGCTCTTTTTGGGAGAGGGCGTTGATATCATTTTCAGTTCAAGATCATAGTCCATTTCATCGGAATCAGACGCACTGGCGCTCGACCGTCTCGCTGCGCTGCGGTCTCGGGCCTGTTTGAAAGCTTGCAGTTCATCACGGTACTCTACCACAACTCTGTCATCTTCATCCATATCCTGATCTTCCTCCTCCTCTTCCTCCTCCTCAATAGGCTCTTCAGGAACATTTATTAAGCCTGTAGCGAAACAAACCGATTCTGATAAACAAAAGTTTATCGTTCACATAAGGTACCTTAAAACCAATGCAAAAAAAAAAAAAAACACCACTGTAATTAATGATCCACTACAAATGAGTCTTTGTAATTCTCCAAGGTTACAGAGAGGGAATATTTTGCAAAATATTCTAAGTGGAATCCGTGTTACAGAATAGTCTAAGTGGAAAGTGGAAGAAAATCAGCACGAGAGAATACAAATCTAGGATGTTCACTACCTCAGAAACCTGCTCAAGCATAAAGCTGGGCTCGACACGTAGAATGTGCAGGTCATTCTTCCTGAACTAAGCATAACAAGGCCTATGGTTTGGCAGCTGCTGGCTCCACGATAATCTTTTCAAGTCCTCTAAGCACTAACGCCAAAAAGGAAGTGTCATTAGTATGAATTTATCACGTGTACTGATGTAAATATAAATCAGCAACTTCAGTTTAGTCCCCAGCTGTGTGCAAGCACCTTTACAGAAAGCTGGATGTAATCAACACACAAAATCTCCCATGAGGTTTGTTACATCCATGTCTGAAACTTTAACACCATGTATGTCGCACGTCAAAGATTTTCACACTAATTATTTTTCTCATGCACACCCCCTACCTTAGGGAGTCGATGAAGATATTCAAGCCTAATTAGTAGAATTTCCTAATTTTTACTGTTCTACATCTGGACCTTGCTTTTTCATAGAACAGAAGAATTGACATAGCAAGTAGGATAGATTGTCAAGAAGTTTAAAGAAGCTATGCCTTCTTTATGCCCTTGATGCCTAAATTTGTAAAAGAAATATATTGCATAAAAAGTAGCAGCTCTTTCGGTAATGAGCCTTGTGAAGCTTCTGCCTCAGTTATTCCCTGCAAAGTCTTAAAATGTGATTGAGTTAGATAGGTTTTTTTTGTAGTACACTTCATTTTCCTGTACTGCAGGGGATTAGATGAGGCATTGATCAACATTCCCTCATTTCCCTCCCTCATTCCCCAGGTCTGCTCTTACAGGGTGGACACTGGCATCAATTACCCGAGTGACGATGTTTGTAAGGAGCTGTCAAACCAACATCATCCCCAATAAGTGTCCTTTTCTTTATCACATCCCGGTGGATTCTACGTGAATGGTATCTTCGTTTCCTTAAAAAAGCATGAAAAGAATGACATTGCTGTCACAGAAAGGGCATAATGAATGAGCCATATTCAGTCCCGGATTAAGCATATGCAATTATCACTCACTTTAATAGCAGACATGCATTTATGTCAGACACCTGTTTGAACGTTTTGAATATAAACATTCTTGAAAATACTCCCCTTGCAAATTCAGTCACATTGCAAAACCATTTTTTACACATAAGAAGCATCTACTTAAACTGAAGAGAAAGAAAACCCACAAATTAAAACAGTTTTAGACCACCTTGTCCAATTACCTACAACCTTCCAACTCCTCTACCCAATACTCACCAAGAATTGCTAAGAATCCCCTTCATGCCTCCATAATTCGGATTGCCATATTTCATGTAATACTGGCTTCGCCTTGCAGCCCCCAGCTCTTTTTTGTCATCTGAAAAAACACAAAAGCATTATTTCCCTCTTAGAAAATATCTCACAACACTAGCATAAAAATAAACAGCCATGCAAACTCACAGAGATTGAAAGTAAGACTGAGTATGTCTTATGGGTCAGCATTACTTCAATCTCCTTCACGAAGGATACGATTCTGCTGACACCTCTGAAATTTCTTACCACCACAGTTTAATTTATGTCTATAAATTTAATTCTAGGGAGACCGAGTTTCTACAGATCAGCTTAACAGAGCATTACATCCCACTGTAACTGCTGAGGGCTACACTTACCTTAGTCATGACCTTTCTTTTCTTTATGGATGTGTCACACTTCCCATACAGCCCGGAAATTACATGGATTTTCATTTTTATCATAAATACCACTTAATATCTCAACTGTATTTAGGAGCAATTTCCACTAATACCTCATCAGCATCTCAAATGATTTTTGTATTTATAAAATGTGAGATTTTTCTCTGTGGAGAAGGGCATCATAAAACCTATTCTATAGTATTGGGAAGAATGCCCTGAGCCCAAGATAATTTTTTTATGTACAATAATTTTCATAGAACTCGAACTGGATTTAATTCACACATTAAATGTGGATTCATTGCAAAATCTTAATATCTAATGATCAGCAAGAATTTTGCAAATAAAAATTAGGTACTTTGAATCATTAATTAGTCAACAAATAAAAACTACAACAAGCAATTAATTCATTATGCTTGTTAAGGTGTTCATTTACCTTTAGTAGCAAATCTCATGAATAGCTTGTTTCCTTTAGCCAGTTTATTGGCAGGGCGAAGATCATTACGCAGGAGAGAATCCTCTTCTACCTGGGAGAGGGCATCCAACTTTGGGGGGCAAAAAAGGTATTTTGGACTCAAAAATAAAATTACTGTTGAACAAAAATGGATTCCTTGCAGAGAAGCAATCAACTGATTATTAAGAAAGTCACTTTTCAAATGAATTCTGCTTTTTTTCCTTGACAAAATAATGTCAACTTTTAAAGTAATTTGACCTGAAGATTTAAAATATTTCATTCCCTTGCTTCATAACATTATCTCAGATTATTAAATCCACTAATTTTCAAATGACTGAAATGCAGAAAATAAATAGCACAACTTGGACACTGAAAAACAACTATTTGGGGTTTTTTTGCTTGTTTCCTATCTAAATGGTTTTACTAACAGGTTCTCATGCCCTTGCACACTGACTAAAAGGATTTCTTTTCCATTTATACAAATGCTTTATAGAAACTAAAAATCAAATTTCCACGATGTATGGAGCGTTCATTGAGCCATTGTTAAAGAAAATATTAATCACACCAATTATATATTCAGCCAGTGAAGATTAAATTACTTAGAAAACATCAATGTGTATGCTGATTCCCACATTTATCTACGGACACCCTAAATCCTGTTTTTCTCTTTAAGCACTGCCTTCACTGCTGCCAGGCTGCTGCCATCCATTATTGTGCTTTTTTTGCCCCCTCTCAGCAGAACAGAGCAGCCAGCCCAGCTCCTACATGCTGGATACCCTACTTCTCTCTTCAAAATCCCCTTTCACAAAACACTCTTATGCAGCTATTCTCACCAGCAGCATACCTGTATTTTCTGTCATTTCCCCCCCTCATTTACTTTGATAAATAAATTGTGAATTGCAGATATATATGGTTAAAACTATAACTTTATGAAAACTTTACACCAGTCAGAGCAAAACTTTCATAATGGTGTTTTCACTTTCCTTCTGTACTCACCTCAACGTCACTTTGATTGTCATCCTCAACCTCACCTTCTTCTGTCTCATCATCAGAACTTTCATCCTGTTTTTCTAGGAAGAAAAATAATTGGGGAAAAAAATAACCTCTACTTTAGTGTGTCGGTCACATTGCATTATTATTACTTATAGACTCTGAAATCAAACTGAAGGTGTTATCCTTTCTTCTGTACAGCCTAGAGAATAATTAAAAGTGTCCACAAAAATTTGAAGCAGGCACGAGCACAGAGTAACATTAACAAGACAGCCCCTGTGCAGATAACTGCCTGCAGCAGTACACATGGGCTGCTAATTTCATTCTTTGAAAGCAAATGAAATTGCACTGCATTTCAGGGTATGGCAGAGATCAAGAAGGCCAAGACTGTAAAAGGCATTTAAAAGCCTACTTACTTCAGCCTCCTTTTAAAATGCTGCGAGTACCTCCAAGTATGTAATACTAACAATGTAAAACAGTAAAACAGTTACTATTCAAAAGCTTAGCAGAGAAAAAAAAAAAAACAACTTTGGTGACTTAATTTCAAAGTGAACTAACTAACAGAAATGTGCACATTTCCAGAACTAATAAAATTGTGAGATGTTTGCATAGATTTTTCAGAGTTCTTTTTGGCTCAATGTAGAAAATTTATATTGGAATTTTTTTTTCAGTCCTCAGTGAAAAAAAAAAAAAAGTAGCGAATATGAACAACTATCAAATATACCAGTATCATTTGCAAAGATCTCAAAGTACTTCACAAGACTTAAAAAAAAAAAAAATCACTTATATTTCAGAGTTCCTTATCTTAATCTCATCCAACAACAGACTTGAAAACTTATACTAGAGAGCAGCAGATGTTCAAAAGATTCTGAAAATATACCCAAGTATAAAGAAAAGAATAAGGCGCAATTAAGCAAACTGAAACTAAAGAGAGAATTTAGGTATACAAATTATCCAAATTCAAGCCCGAATAATAATTTATTTCCAGCAGAGACAGCATACAGGCACTTCTTTCACTTCTTTCCCCCCACAAGTGATAAGATTCTCACAGTAAAGACTAGGCTCTTGCTTCCCTAAAAAGCCCTCGAGTTCCTGTCTAAAAAAGCAATGCAACTAAACCAGATTACTCCAGTATATCTGTAACGTCTCACACCTTGAGATGTAATTGAACAGTCTGTACGTTATCTAATATCCCACTTTTCCAGATGAACAGGTGAATAAGTTTATGTAGGAGTAATTTAGATAAGTCTTTATTTTGAGATGTGGTGTAAATAAGTAATTTATAGCCAACAAGATTAAATACATATATTTATGCTTCAATTAAACAACACAGTCATTAATCTCCAAAAATTTCATAACAAGTCTTACTTGAAGCATTATCAACATTTGCCCAAAAGTTAAAGTCACATGGATGCCCGAGGAGATTGGAGAAAAGCAACAAAAAGAGAAGGCAGTGAGTTAGGCCGCACAGCAAAGCCCTACACCCCAAATGTTTTAGAAAGGCTTTGGGGAGCACTGCAAATATCTACTGGAGAGATTGGCTACTTGTGGTCTGTTCATACCGCATGTTCAAGAAAAATCATGGAAGCGTTAATAAATACAACATCTCTACTTGCTTTGTACTGTGTGGTACAGTACTTTGAGCCACAGCAATTTATCACAGCAGCCTAACAGCAAAACACTCCTAAAATAGCAAATGCCTGATTTTTAACTTACTTCCGTAAAAGTCAAATAAATTTACAATTCAGGTACCAGATTTATCAAAACATTAAAATGTAGTTTTGCTGCTTTGCTCTTTTATAACTGACCTTCAGTGTGCTTCTTTTTTGAAAGCATGACAGCCAAATTTAGAGATGATATATACAGTGGTGAACTGCTACAGTCATATCAGTGTGAACTTAAAGGATGGCGGTGTATCAAGAAAGGAATTAACTCTGGTATTTCAAAAATAGGACATTTTCTTACACCTATTTTTTCCACACTTAGAATCCATCCTTTACTGCCTTGTACTCACCTCACATGGATTTATTTCTGTGTAACCTGCACCACTATAAATATCCTATCTGAATATAACCCTGCATCTAACGTGTTCAGTATCGACTGAATTACTGCTTTTGGTCTAACTCCAACCCACCTTTTAAGAAGCAGCTTCTTCAAAAGGTTTCCAAGATGAAAGCCTTTTTTAAAGTGGCAGAATACATTTACCTGAAACTGTACGACAGAAGCTCCTTCAGTAATTTAGATTATGCAGTACCCAAGCACAAGTTTCAAGTTTCATTGATTTAACTAGATGATGTGTAGATATGCGTCTCAATCTACCTTTCTTGGGTTTTTCAGTTGTCTTCTCTTCATTGTTTTCTCTGCTTTTTGTTTTCTCCTGATCAGGCAAGGAACTCATATTTATTAGAGCCCGCGTTGCTGTTACTTCATCAAGCCAGACCACGTTACCTAGAACATATATAAACACACACAAAACCAAAATGCAGTTTTTGATAATCAAGCAGTCACATACACTGCCTTACTGGAGGGAAATTACTAACAAAAGCCCAAAAACGCTCTTATATAGTGGCAAAGAAGTAATCAGATACACCTCATGCAGAGGAAGTCATGTTCTTTAACGTACCTGATAAACAGGAGGACACACAGCTTTCATCACGTGACAGCAAACATATACAACTCATTAAAACCAAAATCACTGAAATGCACAAGTGTATGTATTAGACACAACTTTCTGACTGCAACAAATCAGGATATTGAGTCAGGCTCAGTGTATTTCATGAATGTGTTAGCACACAAATGTGATTAAAGGAGAAATGTGAAAAAAGGAGAAAAAAAAAGAAAATGAAAAAAAAAAACCAACATGAAAAAAGAAGCCTTGACTTCTTTCTCCTTGGCAATTTAACAGAACCTTGAACCCCATTGCAGAACTCTGTTAATCTTTTCTGAAAAGGGGGAAAGTAGGAGAGACTGCTCAACCACAGATTACAACGTACACAAGTTAGCAATATGACAATATGATTCAGTAGATGCCTCATACATGCCTTACATATCAGCAGATGGTACCAAAATATAACTTAATTGGCCAATTAAAAGCATGTTATAGATGCTAAAATTGAAAGAGCTAAAACTGCTTAGAAATAGATTTTCAACAAAAGCTTTCTGCGTGGATGCATTCAGTGCAAATACAGCAACAGAAGTAATTTACAGCTCTGCTGTTAAGCAGAGTGCATTCAGCTACGAAGAAAACTATATACAGTATCCCAAAATAAAAGATTCTCTCTTAAATTACTTGAACAGACAAGATTTACATGGTGGAAAATATCCAGGTATGATTGCCTAATAAATTTTCATTTATGTATGCCCACCTTCACATCTCCAGATTTTCAAAATCTTTATCGTTTTATGTTCATCAGTTTGAAACCCAGAAAATTCACCTTTGCCCCAAGACACCTTGAAATGTAATTCAGTTGAGAATCTTAAAATTTTTTACCATGCTGGGATGCAAATTTATGCAGAAAAGACAATGCTTTTTCTTGGAATTTTCACCAAGTGTGAAACTCAGGACTAACTCAGACTATGAAAAATAATTACTAAAATGGGTAAAGTACTGTTACGACTCTGAAGCCTGTGTTTTTGCACTGCAAGTTCCCTCCAGTTCCATGCTAAATTGACATATGTAACATTTAAGAAAAAGGGTAATCAGACAATCATAAAAATGTAGTATCAGATAGCTGTGCACTTGCTGTCTTACACGTTGCCACAGGTTCCTCTACCAGCTCTTTACTGCAATTGTCCACCCAGGGCTCATTGCACCTCAAATTCACTGTCCCCTCGTGAGAGCGTATCAAGCCATCACACACAGTGACTTCGAGGTTACCAGTATTTTGTGTTATAACATGTATTTTGTCTGGACCTTAAACATAATTCCTTCAAGGTCATTGCAGGGAACCATGCTACTAATTCTCAGGTCTCAGCCACGCTTGCCAATAAACCAGTTTCCAGCAATTCCAATTCAATTTGAAAACCTGCAGTGGCTCATACTTCCCTTTCTGTGATTTCAGTCACAGGATTTCCAGACACATGACAATCTCGGAGCCTTCCACGATCCAGCACCAAACAAGCAGCTCTTGTACACTCATTATTATCACAAGAAAGCATGACTGTCAACAACCTTGTATTTTCCTGGCAATCACACTGCACGCTTACGCCCCGAAACACCCCTTGTAGTGTGAATTTACATTCCTTTTCTATGTAAATCACTTTCAACTGCTACCTTCTTCCACCCACTAATTTCTCCTTGAGAATGCATTAAATAAAGATGGCAGCAAGTCTGCTCCTTTGCAGCTCAAAACCATACCCACCCGCCTAACTCCACACAGCTCCACAGCCTTCTCTCAGATTGGCAGATTTTGTGATGCTCACGGGTATACCATTTATGTCAAGATGTAAGCACCACAAAATTCTACACTTCTTTTTGTTCCCCCACTTAAAGAGACCTGCAAGTTATTCTACACTATCTTTCCAGTAATCAATAGTCAACTGGATAGTGGGTTTGATTTTCACCATATGCTATTAACTCCTTTCTTCTAAATCTCTTTTGACTAAGGTTAATGACAGGGAAACTGAGACAGACAAAGATCAGTGACTTTGAAAGCCACCAAGACATCTGAAGTACAGCTATAATCGATATTAAAAAAAACCCAAACAGTAAGAATAACAGACAAAAGACTCCATTTACTTACATGATGTATCATCTAACCACTCGATGTGAGCAGGAGGATACTCTTTGAAATAGGCAAAGATGTCCTGTGTACTCATCTCATCCACCCCACAAATGTAAATGGTGTCCAGTCTCACTTTAGGAATTGCTGTGAAGAGGAAGAGATACAAAACTGGTATTCACTTCTATAGAGCCAGCTATTATATTAGTAACGAGCATAACCATGGGTTTATAAAGCAAAGCTAATTAAAGCAAAGTAGGATGTACACCATTCTAAAACACCTCTAAATAACTCCAATTATTATTCCACAATGCAAAACTTTCATAAATCGAGAATTAAAAAGAGGTAACACTACAAACATTGGTAAATGTCAGTACCACATACATCAAACCGCCTTAATAACATATATTTTTTTTAATGTTGGCAAAGTACTACTATTAAATACTGAAGAGCCAGAATACTAATGAGGCCTGTGATCTGGGCATGTGTACAAAGCACTTCCATATCTGATGGAGAGCTGTTACAGGCCACGGCTTAGCAGGTCCAGGCCACCAGTTGGCCAAAAAAAAAAAGCCTGGAGAACTAACTGAAGCCAAAAGCACCAGTCTGTCGCACACACTTCTCCCAGCTGATCTGCTTATATTCCAGCAAGCCCAGCTTGCCATCTAAAAGCACACATACAATTGGTGCAGCTCCACTGTGTGTACAGCACAGAATCTGATCTCACTGCGCACAGGACACAGAGTCCTCTGCTCCTACACAAGCAGGGACCAAAGTCTCTTCAAAGAATTCATAGATTCTTAAAGCAGCACTGATCCAGAAGATGAATCTCAGACACGTAGCACTAGGTACCACTGCCAAACAGTAAAAATGGCACACAAAAGATGTGTTCTTCTTTCTGGGGTTGGTAAAACAAGGAGTGAAATAACTGCCACATAGTTTAAAAAGTAATGACATAAAAACAAGAATGTGAAAAAAATAACCCCAAATTATTTCTTTTGGCAATGAACTAGGGAAACTTGCAGGGACACAAGAAATATAGGATAAATCAAGTAAAGCAACTGTGAGGAAGTAAACAAAGGGATCTTTTCCTCTTGTCTGTTGGATAAACTCATACCTTTCTTCATCATGTCCCGATCCAGCGCCACATTCCTTTGGGCAAGATTCACTTCAGCTCGAAAATGAAAGCGTTTTGCTCTTTGTTCCTTTTTTTCAATTGCTTCCTGAGAAATGCCAAACAATGTAGTCAAAACAGGAATCACAGCAGCATTCCCAACAAGTCCCACCAAAGGACCAGATATTTAAAATAAAATCTACTAGACAGCAACAATCTGTATTAATAATTCTATTCATTCTGAAGAGAGCTGTAAGGTTCAGAATGTAGAAACCATTCACTAAAACATTCTGTGCCACATGACAGTTTTAATATAATTCCAGCAAAATAGCAGGAAATAAGATGTATGGAAAATAAGGTATTTTGACAATGCTCAGACTCCACAATGGAATAGTAACATTATTTTTTCCTTCCCAACAAACATACTGTGCTCAAAAAAAGCTCTCTTGAAACAAGCATTTCTGCCACATGGAAAAGTCTTCTTTTAAGATCACAGATATTATTCCCTATCTGTTTTTTAAATATATACAAAAATGGAAACCTGCCTCTCTGAGCATGTATTTAACAATACTAGCTGGAGTGCTGACTAGAGAGATCTTATTTAGACTGGCAATTCAAGCTGCTTTTAAGTAGCTCATGAGCAACAGCTTATGTGGATCTCAGGTAATTTTTGAAATTGACTGAGAAACTCCTTATTCTACGGAATTTACTAGGAAGCATAATTGATTTTTGGACCTTACTAACCAAAGTTTAATTTGGAACACAAACTGTGATTAAGCTATAACTGCCATCAATAATATCCAAATAAACATGGTCTCTTTACCATTTCTTAAAGATTGCCAAAGCATCTTTGACCACATTTCTTGCAGTTTTTCACTTACATCATTAAAGAACATAACAAAAGATGACATCTTTTCCCTGACCAGGGGATCTTTAAATTCATTGCTGAATTACAATGCACACAAGCTAGACATCGAAGCCAAAAAGCTGATTTTCAGCCTTCATCTGAAATCTTTTTTCACTCTTCGATAAGCACAATCTTCTGAGCTCCAGTAAAGCAAAATGGAAATTCATGTCATTTGTCAACACGCTGTTGTGGTGGGGATTCACATTTGTCAGCATATGGAAAATTTTATCAGTCCTGTAAAGTATATGACTAAATGCTTTTTCTCCACTACCAAATGCTAGATATAGTGGTCAATTGTACAACATGAAACAACAGCCAATTTGGCATTAAATGTATGGAGATGAGCTGGAGGATTAAGTTCCACAAATTATGTCACTTTAAGTTATTTAAATGCAACAGCTGTTCACATTCTTCACACTACCTCTTAAATAATTAAACAAGAAGATACCCTTGAAAGACACAAAGCAATGAAACTCGATTTTCCTGCCAAGCACTTGTCCTTCCTTCTGTCACTCATCTAAGAGGAAAACCAACAGCTGACTTGTCTCAAAGGGCTTTGTGCTGCATTATTGAGTGGCACCAAGGCAATCTCAATAGAAACATTTTCAGGCTTTGGAACACAAATTTTTCTAACTCAAAACCACCAATTCTTACAGTTTACAAGAAACGTCAGGTCCTGATGCAGGCCAAAACCAACAAAAGAATTTCCTAGTTGTTGAAAATCATCAGCTATCTGAACATGAGGCCCAGCTTCTGTGCATGTTGGGGAAGAAATAAATGAAGTGGTTTCTCCTTTACAGTAACAATAACTAAAATATGTTGAAGAACAATAGCACAAAAATTACCTTGGATGTTACATCTATTCCAGTAATGAAACTTCCAGCTTTATTTTCATATCTTCTGCTAGTGTCCTGAAACAAAGTAAGATCATGGTGAGATCTCAATGGACACTGAAAGCAACACATTTGCTGTGCTGAAATAAAATCTGGCCCTTTCTACAAGCTGCACCCCTAGACAGACACAAGCAATAATTCTCACTGATATCAGTGAAGGTAAAAGCACATGAGCTGAACCAAACTTCCTTTACTATAAACATTCTTTCAAAATTCAAATTTAGTTTCTGCCACTGCTAAGGTTTTTACTTACTCTCTGTCAGCAATACAGGTGAAATCATTAAACACTTTTCCTAACTAAAACTTTCACCATTTTGGTTTTGGGTATAATTTCCTTGTAAAACATGAACAGATTTAAAATTGATACCTGTCTCCTGAAGTGTCAATTCACAGCTTTTAGTCTCAGAAGGCAGAACACCAAACTGCAATTAAACAATAACTTTTACCCCTATTCCTATCATTATTTCAAACCCAACTCCCAGATACCAGCAGGATGAAACATTACTGTTTTGATACAACCCTACTGATAAAAAGTAAAAATGGAGAGTAATGTTGGGGGAAAAAAAAAAAAAAGAAATAAATTACAAGTTTCCTTTCCTTTCCAGTCCTCAGGCTGCCAAATTCACAAGACTGCAGTAAACCACACAGACCTGGACCAGTGACCCAATTCTGTCCCTTTCACAGTTTGCATACATAAAAATGGCACATCTTCACTCTGGCACCCTGAGGACCATCACCAGCTTGGAGCTGGAAGAACACATCTTGATTTCTCTAGGGATAGATGTGCTGTTTACACTTGTGCTGCAACAATTATTTTGGCTAAAGGACTTTTTCTAGAAAGTAGGCCAGTCTCAGTTTAAAAATACCAAAGTACACACCATCTAACCGCTTTTCTTAGTAACAGTGTCAAAGTTTGTCTAAAGTTGCCAAATGCTTAGAGTTATTAAAAAGAAAAAGAAAAGCAAAATAAACATTTTTAAAGTTGGAAAAAAAACCCCCAACACTGTCAAAGGTTGACTCATGGAGCATGAGGGTGTTGTCTCTTAGGCCACACATTTTGTAGAAGCTCAAGCACATTGGTAGATCAGCTAATTAAAGATTAGTTTCTGAAGTAATTTCCACACAACTTTTGAGAGCAAAAGGCTACTTAAGAGTTTAGAAATATTCTGACCCATTTTCAGGTATTAAACACAATCCTATTAAAACCTGCACAGGAACAATAAAAAAAAAAATTAGAAAGGGGAAAGAAAAAAAAAAACCAGAAAGAAAACCCTCAAAACCCACCTGTCAGGGCTCACATTCCCAGTCCCTCCAACTCAGTTCTCCCAGTCCTGTTCCATAGTGTTCCCTATGTTTCTTGCATGAAGCACTGCTTTTACTCTCTGCCACCCACAGCCGCCTTCAACCATCCACCGCTACAGCCCAAATGCTCTTTTCCACCATCTCCTTTACTCCCTTCATTCCCAACCACATCCCGGCTGCTTCCTCTTATAACTTGCCCCCACACTCCCTTCAGATACTCCTAAGCTCCCTCATGCCCCCGCTCCCGCCACCCTCACCCCATCGCTTCCTCCCCCGCACACCACGTCGCCCCTTTTCCCACAAACATACCCCAAAATGTCCCCACAGACACCCGCAGACCCTCACAGTCCCGCACGCACCCCCCCCCCCCCGAGGAGCTGGTCCCCTTGTGTCCCCCCCGCCCGTGACCCCACCGTACACCCCTCACCGGAATGAGCTCCCGGAGCGAGCGCCGCACTGGGATGGTCTCCAGCTCGCCCTCTTCCACTTCCATAGGCTCAGGCTCCGGGCCGCGAGGATCCGCCGTTGTCGCCGTCGCCTCCGCCTTCACCGAGATCCGCAGGCCCCGCACGGCCGCCATAGCTCCGCCAGGCCCGCCCTCCGCCCAGCCAGCGACAGGCCACCCCCGCCGCCCAGAGCGCCACCGCCCGGAACCACCACTGAGACCACCCGAGCGGGTAGAGCGCCACCGGAGGCGAGAGGCGGTTGGAGGGGGTCACCGACCATAGAGACGAGGGGAGAGCGAGGCGCCGCCGATCCTCCCTCGCCGCCACGGGGAGCAGAGAGGGGGCGCCGCCATTTTCCCCGCAGGGGGCGGAGGGCGGCGTGTGGAGAAACACATCTCGATTGGTTTAAACAGCGGTCTGGATTCTTAAAATATTTATCCCCCTTCATACTAGAGGAAGAACCCGGCAGAATTTTACACTTCTGGTAAAACACAGCTCATTCCCAGCGTACAGCTCTCCACAGTGTCTGTATCGAATTATTCTCTTGGTCAAGAGCTGTTTTTCCTACCGCAGGTGTTTGGGCAGTTTGGAGAGAGAAGTTAGAGGAATACCTTCCCTCCCTCAGCCCATGCAACAAGCTCTTCGTTCCCCTAATTAACACTAATTAGCTCCATCCCCCTTGCTCACAGAGAAGCAGAACCCTACTCTGGCCGAGGGCTCACTCCTGCCATGGCATCGTTGTTTCCAGGTTGTGACACTGCAACCGAGAGGCTCCTTGGCCACATCGTCACCCCGCTTTGGTCACACCAACCAATTCCTGATATTTTCCCAGTTGTGGAACCTCTCCATTCCTGTTCTGGACATTTTCAAACCCAAAACCCTCCAGCCCAGCAATATGTCCCTTTCCCTCCAAATTGACGGAACTTCCCAGCAAAATCTACTATCAAATTTTGACCTTTTCACAAAGACACTTTGCAGGTGGTAAATACAGTCTCCTCCCCTACACATAACCCTCAGGGACTAATTATCTTCTCGCTACCCGTCACATGCTCCAACGTTATTTATTTTTAACAATCTCTGTGCACAGGTCTTTGCACAATAACCCATGTCACCTGCGTTCACCAAAAGTGCTGTGTTTGGAGGTGACATTGTGCAGCCCACAGGACCCTCTGACGCAGGTGATGCCGCTGAGGCCGGAGTGACCGGTTACGTCAGAGACCCCCCACCCAGAACGGGAACACCGGGAGCAAACAGGACACCGACACCTCCTGCAAGAAGCGGATTCCAAAATAATTGCAAGAGGAAACACATTTATATGGCAGAAAGTGCTATTTCTTGAGGTTCATGGGGAAAAGAACCCAAAAGACGCACCTTTTCCTGTTTTAGTTTTAATTTTGGAGGGAGGATGTGGTGTTGACCTATGTGATCTAGACCAGGTTTCCCAAGCCAAAGCCTTCAAGCCCTGGCTGGGGCAGGCAGGTGTGATACCAGGCTGCTGTGATAAGCAAATGATGCCTCCCTCAGTTAAACCAGATGTTTCCTTATTTTGTTTTAACATCCTCAAAATGTCACCTAGGAGAGCGTGCGCCGCCTGGCAGAGCTTCAAGGCTTCCCTCACTGAACTCAGCAAGAAACTTTCTACCGATCAACTGTGGCTCCAGATCGGTTGCCAACAGTTTAGAGCTCCTTAAAAAAAAAAATAGAAAAAACAACAACAAACATCATCTCTAGGTTGAATGGGACAATCAAATCAGGAGAGGAAAAATGGTTCCTGAGGGGGCCTTTTACTGCCAGGTCGGTGAATGGAATATTCTCTTGATATTTAACTTCTTTCAGAATCTTGTTATGAGCAGAGTTCTTCAGAACGAGGAGCTGATTTAGGTTTATTCTTCTGAGACTTTCTTTCACGTTCACCTCAGGCTGCAGTCTCCCAGCCCCAGGCAGAAGGGCTCCACCTTTATCGTAGCCCTTGTGCAGAACGGATGGGGGAAAGGCAGTGAACTCCTGAAGGAAAAGGGACTTTGGAAAAGGTTGTCATTATCTGGAGAACCTTAACTAAGGAAAAGGTGTTACAAATAACGAAGAGCCTGAAAGTGACTGAAGAAGAAATCATTCCAGTGCAAAACCAGAGCGTCTCACGGCAGGGAAGCGTTACTCCTTTCCCCATCCCTGACCACCAGAGGGAACTCTTGCAATAAGATTTCCAGCAGAGAAACCCAAACATGGTGAAAACCTCCCGCAGTTTTGCGGTTCAGCTGAAAACGGGGAGACAGACGGGACTGGGTGAGGACTGGGAAAGGAGTGGGGGGAAAAGCAGCCTGTGGGCCCTCAGTCACAGGGAGACTTTTTTAGAGCAGTCTGGCAGTAGCCAGAAGAATGGTTGCTGTTGTAAGAAAGTCCTGGGTTTTTTGATTGAAGTCTGTAAACAACTGAACAGAAGGGACATCTTTTCTGGCTGCTATGATTTAACTCTCCCAGTGTCCTGGGTTCTCAAACCTGTGAAAAACCTGGTTTCTATTTCTGCAACCAGCTAGCACACGCCACATGGCACTGGGGAAACTGGGACTCAAGCATCCAAATAGATTACAACTGGCTCCTACCCACAGCCCATCTGGAAAGAGAACAGGATCAGCAGAGGAAGGATGTTCATTTGTTAAACCATCAGATTAAGCTGAAATCAAGCACCTGGTGTTTTGTTTTTTTTTTTAAGATATTCAGTGAATCACAGGCTCCCACCTGCATGACCAAATATTTTCTCACTGGGATATTGTGAAGGTTAATAAACGCCTAGTCAACTGCCACAGCGCCAAAGTCCCATCCCTGAGACAGTTATAGGGCTCCAAAGTAGAGATGCCATCAAGCCAGGCAGGGACACAGCACCTTCACAGTTAAGGACAGGTGTGCTTTAACATCACGTTTGTACAAATGCTGCCACACAGAGACCACACAGTTTAAAAAGCACATTCCTTTCTGGAAAATAAAGCGCACACAACTCAGCACAGGTGGAATAGAATTCAATACACTTTTATAGATATTACTCTGGAATTTAAGAGATCTTGGAGAACAATCCTAAAGTAGTAAATATTGCTCCATTCTTACAGACATCATCCTTAATTTATGCATTTGTGCATACACACATTCCTTTGGCACGGGTGGAACTCGAGTTTTTCCCTTTTTTGCAGGCCCCTGTGGTAAACTTTTTCTTATGTAGGGCTATTTTTAACACCAGAACAGCTCATTGGCCCAATTCAGTGTATAACCCCATGAAAACAGCTGTACTGGCACAACCTGGGGCAGGAACGTGCAGCTGGCAGGGAAGATGAGGGCTGGTACAGCTCTGGAGGCAAAAAAGCACAGTGAGCTACACCCTTAAAGTGCAGACAAGCCTGGCTTCACACAAGCTACCACAACAACTCGCACAGTCATAGAATCAGAATGGGTTGGAAAGGACCTTAAAGATCATCTAGTTCCAACCTGCCTGCCATAGGAATTGGGACACTCAGGGCGTTACCCTGCAGCCCTCCAAAAGGATGTACCAACTGCAGTAACAAGCTCTGGCCGCCCTCCTGGGCCAAGAGCCGGGCTACATCGGCGACCCCGGACCCTCCTTCCACCGACCCGTAACAGGGAAGCCGATGCGAGAGGGGAGACCGGTCCCAGAGACGGCCGGTGATGCTCTCAGGCACCGAGAAGCAGCCATCCCAGTGGCGAGCAGACCTCACCGGTACCTCAGTGAGCAAGAAAGCCCCCTCACCTCCACCGCTCCCTCAACGCCGCCTGTCCCGCCTCAGCCCGCCCTGCGCGTGTCCCCTCACAGCGCGCGCGCAGGGCGCCAAATAAGGCCCTGCCCAGCCCCGCCTCTACGGGCCGCGCAGGGAGATGACGTCACACCTCGCCTCTCACTTGCGTCTCCCGCGTGTGTTCACATCCGGTAGGTGAGGTCAGAGCAGGGGCCGCCATTTTGGGTGGTAGGGCTGGGCGCGGAGTGGGGCCCGGCGGTGGGGGGGGGGGGGAAGCGAGTGCGGCCTGCGGGCGGGCGGCCCCCATGGCCGGGCAGTTCGACTCCGAGGACCGGGCGAGCTGGTACTGGGGGCGGCTGAGCCGGGCCGAGGCGGTGTCGCTGCTGCAGGGGCAGCGCCACGGGACCTTCCTGGTGCGCGACTCGGGCACCATCCCCGGCGACTTCGTGCTCTCGGTGTCCGAGAGCTCCCGCGTCTCGCACTACATCGTCAACAGCCTGGGGCCGGCGGGAGGCCGGCGGGCCGGCAGCGAGGGCCCTGGGGCCCCGGGTGAGTGACCCTCAGGGCTGGCGGTGCCCCCAGCCCCTGCCGCCCTGGGGCGGGCAGCTGGAGCCCAGCCCCGGTCCGCGCCTTTCCACGGGCGGCTCCGCTCGGCTGCCGGGCGGCGTTTTAAGTCGTGAAGCTCTTTGTAGCGGAATTAATTGGCGTTTTGGAGCTGGGGTTACGGAGTGAGATGAGTCGTCTTGTCTGCACCTGCCTTCCAGCGACCGCGCTCATGCTTTAACATAACACTGGAGCTGAGCGCTTATCGCAGCCCTCCCGAAAGGTCCTGCAGCCCGAGCGCTCGCCCGTTCTTTTGTTTTCATAAACCGGTTAACTAGAATTAACAATTCTGTGTGTCATCTCAGCCGGTGGAGAGTTCTGTGGAAGCATCATCTGAAAGTCTAAATTCTGACAAGATAGTTGCGCTTTAGAAGGCGGACGGTGAGGCTGAATTTCAAGTCACAAGTCAGAGTATTACTTGGGTAGTTTAAGTAGTGGGAACTCTTCAGGGCTGTAAAGGCAAGTGTTCCTGTAAATCAGATGTGAAGTTTAATTGTTGGTTTTTCCTCCCCCCGTGTGTTAAAAGGGAAGGTTTGATATTCCTCATTAACTTAACAGCTAATATGAAATCAGCGTGTTAAGTGTAATGCTTACAAAGCAGAAGGTACTGGTTGTGACAGAGGGAAAACTGTACCCTGAGAAGCAGTGTTTCTGCAAGTACAACTGTAATTAAATGAGCAAGAGCCACCAGACATGTGGTGTCCTTTAGATGTGTAAGAATGTGAAATACAAAGGTGGCAGTATCCCTGCTGGCAACATTGCCGAAATTGGTAGTGGAACTGCTCAAGTTTGGATCTTAATGCTTGCAAAATGATGTGGGTGTATTGGTAGCATCTCAGGAGGAAACCACTACGGGATTTTAAAGTGTAGTAAACCTATATAATAAGAGATTCGGTGAAATTATTTGACAGAAAGTAAACAGTGTATGAATTGCTACAGAGATAATCACTTTCTGCTGTTGATCTATGATTGGAATAAGAGACCTATATTGGGAAGATGCAACGGTACTTGTTAAGGAAAGGATTTTTCAGTCTCTGCACAGACTGTAGTTGACTAAGGAGGAGATAATCTAAGAAAAGATGAAACTTGCCAGTAGGTTTGCACCATTATATATTTCCTCTGCTCAGGGGAACATTTCAAATTGGTGAATTTGGGCAAGCCTGCAGTCATCATCCTGTTCATGCCAGGAACCTCCTGCCTGTTCAGGTGCCTAGTGCACGCCAGTCACAAAAAGCTCCCCAAGGTGGAAGTTAAAGGTGGTTGAATTCAGCTGGAAGTGAAGTGGAAGCTGCTCCTGCTGTGGGTAGTAAAATGCTTTGCCGCAAGATGTGGTGGATTCCCTGTTGTTTCGTGTTTGTGAAGATGGATTTATTGCTGTGGGCTTGCAGAGGCTTGATGCAGGGATTGTTGAGGTGTGTGACTGGCCTTACGTTTAGCAGGATAAGTTACCAGGATGGTTTGCTGTGGAATGGGATTTTGAAGACAGTAGTGATGAGAACCAGTGGAGTACGTGTGCCTGTCACTTCTGGGCCGTTGTTTTCTGGAGAGCAACTCATCTCTGGAAAAAACAGTGTTTTTCATGTTATTGTGGCATCGCTTTAGTATATGCACAGCCTAACTCTTTCTTGTCTTACATTCTTAAGCTCAGTAATGTTTTGTGGTCTTTATGGGCTGTCTGATGTTGTGGGTGTTAAAAGATTCTGGAGTTTTGGTGTTCTTTTTTTTTTTAAAAAAAAATCAGTAAATGCCCCTTAGGTAATTCTCTTCTGTTTTAAATGTTTATGTGTTTTAGAAGAGTAGCTGCTATTGTAGGCTGTTGGCACAGTAGGCTTAATATATGTTAAAAAGTATAGTTATGTTTTGGTTGGTGTGTCTCCCCCCCCCCGCATGTTATGAGGATAGGTGATGCCTCATTCCTGCACCACAGATACTACTATGCTGGGATTTTAGTAGTTTTAAATAAATCATGCCTCCGTGCTGATACTGCTCTTTTTTCCCACTCAAAGCAAAAAAGGTGCGGGTGTGTGTATATATTAAACTACCCTTAAAGTATAATTAAGTTTTTCTTTCAGTAAAAAAACAAAGTGGGGGGATGTGCTGCAATGGGAGGGAAGTGGAAACATTGGTAGAAGACTGAAGATGGTTTCAAATTTGGATAGGGAAGCTAAAGCAATAAAATAAGGTAAAAGTTTGCAAATTGCCATGCTTATTTATTGTGGTCGAGCTAAAACATTAGGAAGAGCAACTTTACTATGTGAATTGTATGGGATGGCTTCTTTTTTTTCTTTTGTAGCAACTGATTGTTTGTCAAATGCACACTTCTGACTGGAAATCTGAATATGCCAGATCAGGTTCTTAGGTTGATTTTTGTTAGTCTCAGTAATTGTACATGCAATTCATGGTGTGCATATCACGTGTGCAGGGGATACTGGCTTTGATATGGAATGAATGAGATGAGGAGCTTTGGCTTCCCTAATATAAAAAACCATAGTGTCACAAAACCATGATTCTTTCTTCCATTTCTAAAATATAAAATAAACTTCCTCACTTTTTGTTAAATTCAACTTTTGCCTGATATGTTGCAGTTTCTAACTTCTTGCAGGTAATTTTTCAGCATAAGGAAAAAAGAACTTAACAGAACTTTTCAAAATAGCTGCATCTTCCTGAAATGTTTTAAGGCCGTTAAAAGAAAATAGGATATATCAGTGAATTATGGGAAAAACCCCCACTGTTTCCAGTGGAGATGGGGATTAACATCTGAATCAGAATTAGGGTATCATTTGTGACGAAATTTCACAGTCACAGGCTAAAGAAATCCCAACCAAGACAAAGTGCTCTATGCAGGCATTAGCATGGCAATGGGCAGTAGAGGAAATCTTGAAATACATCATATGTTTGCAATTTGACATATGAATCCAGGGTAAAAATGTATGATATGCACCAAACTAAAATGCCTAAAATATCGAAAGATAGATATTTTGTTGAAAGTACAACGTAATGAAGTTAGAAACCTTATAGTGTTCTAAAATTTGTCTCCATAAAGTAGGAAAGTATGATAAATACAGTGCAGAAGGTGGTGTTTTCACTGAGTGTGCATTTTAAGACTATGCTACTTAATTTACGCTTCTAAATCACTTCCTTTGTGACTTTAAAAAATTCAGACTATACTTCCTGGAATCCTATAATCTTTACATAATGATATCTGTATTCAGCTCTGTAGGAAATGGCTTTAGATTGGTGTGAACACTTGGGGATTTCTTTTGTGGCTTTTTTTTTTTTTTTTATGTTAAGGTCTTAAAATGCAAACTCCTGGAAGCTTGGAACATGTATACATCACACATCTACTTTTCTCTCATCCTCTGATTATTTGCAGAACTGACAATATTTAACTAATTTAAGAATATTCTCCTGGCTGTGCTTAGAGCTTTTCTCAGGAGCAGTGAATGGGGTTTTAATGGTTTTATAGGGTCTTTGTGGGTATTTTATTTGTTTTGCTCAGGCATGAGGAGGGGGATACTTAAGGACAAGGGGAAAAGGTGTCCCTGTGTCTCAGTGCCCTGTGTGATAAGAACAGCTTTTCTTGCCTGTGCTTCATAAGTTGGGGAAGAGAAGGGGGGCACTGTTATACACTAGATCTGGAAACAAAAATGAAAACCTCTATTTGTGAGGTCTTCCCTGCCCTGAAAATAAGTTTACCAATGCTTAGGAATAAAGGGAAAGTTGCCTGGTGGCACTACATAACTGGAGTGAAGAGAGAAATGTAAAACCCCTGAGATGTCTAAGAACATGAGAAGTCGCTTTGTGGTTACGCCACCTGCCTGCACTTTCAAGAAGTAGAATATTAGGTATTTTATACCTCTGGTTCACTGGCATCTCTACAATATTTAAAACATACATAAGCAATGTTTTCCAGACTGACATGAAGCCAACACAGTGTGAAAGTGTTTTGTCAGGAGGGAACGGGCATCGTAAACAGAGAACTGACAGGGTCCAGGTTTGAAATGTTCTTTAATTCTGGGACGTTTGGAATTTTAACTTTTTCCTCACCTTCCTGAGAGCAGAAGTTTCCCAAGCTGTCCTGAATCAGGTTAAGTCTAATAGCAGGTGGAGCTGAGATGGAATATGTAAGAAAGACAATACTCAGCCCTTTGTGCTTCTCATTCAAAGGAATCACCTTGTGGAGCTGAGCAGCTCTTCTTCCTTTGGCTGTGCCCAACTGGGGAGAAGGGAAGAGAATTTCTGGTTCTCTGACTTTAATAGGAAGTGACTAAAGTTCCTCCAGTAACTGGACTTACCTTTACACGCCTTCTCCTCTTCCTGAGAGCCCTCAGCAGATGCGATCATTGTGCTGCTTAAACTTGTGCCTTCAAGAAAACTGTCCCAGAATCATGAAGGGAAACGGCTCTGCTTCTCCAAAAAACACTGTGTTGCTGGAACTTTTTCTTCTGGTAGATCTTGCCTTAATTTTTCCATTGGTCTACAGGTTTGAGAAGTTCAAACAAGAAGGTGAAGAATTCCTCCGAGCCTGAAATCTGTTGCCCTTTGAATGTCATTATCCCAGGGAATGACAAGACTTTGGAGCCCACAGTGAATAGAATTATTTTCTTGATACTTAAATGGGCATCGTTCAGCTTGATACTTGTTGCTGAACAAGAGTTTATACAAAAGACTTAAACTAATGCAAAGTTTCCCGCATGTTGGTGAGGTGTAGTTGTATTTTATTTCCAACCTGCGACTTTCAAATATTTTGTCCTTTTAATGCCTATTTTAGCTGAATTTAGATTTTTTCTGTGTAAATTCTCCAGTTATTGGGTTGCTGCCCTTATTTTCATTGGGAATTAATTTGGATTAAGCTTGTAAATTTCTTGTTGCAGAGAGGTTTTCCAGGCCTTAGATTTTTGCAGCTGTGTTGTGGGATTATTTTTTTTTTTAAACAAAAGCTTCAGAAGTGTGTGTGCTATTCTGAGAGTGTTCTCTTTGTGGAGATGATGCCTCTCCTTTCAGCAGAGGAAAGGAGATTCCTATCTGTCCCTTCAAGGGAGCTTTCTGATCCTAGAATGTATTTGGAAGGTCTGTGTTCTCTCACTGTTCTTCAATTGTGGAAGAATATCTTAAAAAATATGATTTTCCAGGATACAGTACACTGATTTCAGTTACTCCTTCCCCATGCACAAGGTTCCAGTGAACTTTCCTCTTAGAGTTCAACTTTGATTTTATTCAGGTACGTTTGGCAGCTGTTTCAGGCTGTTATGCATTAATTCAAGAGGGTGAGCCTGTTCAAAAGGCAAGAAAAAGATGCCACAAAACCCCTTGTTCATCCTAGCGATGGTTTTGATGCTGACAAAGCTGATGGATGTTACTGTCAAACTGCTCGTTTCCTATGAGTTTATGATTTTTCTGTGGACACTTACTTTGCTGAAGACCTAGATCTCAGCCTCCTGACCGAGTCAGTTTGTAGCAGGTTTTACAAAGGTAAATTAGTGTTTCAGGCTCTAGATTTCTGTTGAAACAAGTTCCATGTCAGTGAACTTACCCAAGATTCAGTCTTCTCCATATGACTTTGAAGATCTTTCCTGCCCTGGTCCTCTTAAAGTTTTAGGACTTTTTTTCTTTTGATGTTAAGTGTCTACATAAGCCTTCTTACTTAAAGGTTTGCATCTAAAATAGTAGCAGATACACGCTTATATTTCTGTCACCAGGTTTGTCTGAAACTTGATGTCTGTATCACTTGTCCCAAAGCCTGGTTTCCCACTTCCAATGCCAGTGGAAGTGCAGTGTTCCCAGCTGATGTTATAGGCTGAGGTAGTGGGCTCCTGTGAGACCACAGGGCCAAGAACCTCTCCTGAGATGAAATTCCAGTGTTCTTGCTAAGTCTAGAGCTGTAAGTTACATCTTGTCAACAAAAGTTGAGGGAGTTTTTGCATCTTTTCAGCATTTTCTTTGGGAGAATAAGGCAGCATCTTCTCTTTCTATATTTCGTATTTGTTAGTGGTATTTACATTCGCTTCCTTATCTCTTGGTGATGCCAGTCTGTGTTTTGGGGTTGGTTTTTTGGTAATTTTTTGAGGGTTTTGCTTTTGTTTTTTGGCTCAGTGCTGATTTCTTTTGAAAGTCTTCCAGGGCCATTAATGCATGCAAATGTGCATTTTCCAATGATTTAGTTCTGCTTCTTTGGATTTTCTGTAACCAGCTTCACTGATGTTTATGTTCCTTCAGGATACTTCAAAACTTATTTATCAGGTGTTTGTCTATGTTGACCTTATTGAATCTGCCCTTTTCTCTATTAGAACCCCCTTTTTGCTCTGTTGAAAGAACTCGTAATGTTAGCTTTCCATGCTGACAGAGCTACTTTGAAGGGGGTTTTGGATCACTGACAGCTTGAAGAATTCTGCTAGCTTTGTACTCGGGAGCTAAGTCTCAGAACTGTTAGATATTCCCTGCAGAGAAACAGACTTGCAAAGTAAGCATCTCTTTCTTGCTAAAAGAGTTACTCATTAAAGCATAAATCTTTTCCTCTCCACTACCCTCCCCCCAGCCTTCCACAATTCTTCCCATAACTGATTACACAGGGTATGGTAGATGATGGAAATAGAACATCATGTATATGTTTTTCCCCAGCTGAGCCTGAAGAACATAAAATGGAAAAAAATTGCCGTGCATAGATTGAAAACTGAAATGGATATCTGTACTTTGATGCTTCTAATGGCTTGAATATGAACATCATGTGTATTTTAATGTATTTGAGGTTTAGATTTGTAGCTTAGGCTCCATCTGACAAATATGGTAAAGAAACTACAAGACTTGAGATTAAAAGACTGAATTATACCCATTATGAAAAATATGTTGTTGCTTTGCATTGCATAAAGTATACATAATTTCTATAAAGGTACCTTTTATCAAAATGGAAAATAATTTCATTTGCTCATTCACATAAATTGTTTGCTGCTGTGCTAAGCAGTTTTCTGTAGTGTCCATGCCTTTAACCCAAGATACAACAGGTAAATAACCATCATTGCAGTATTGTCCTTTTGAAATAACTTTGAACAGCAAAAGGGAGTTAAAAAAAAAAAAAGTTATCACTGTCTTGAAATTGTACCAAAATTTAATTTGCTTTCTAGATTTAGAATATAAAACAGAAAAATGGGAATGGTCTGTTACTGAAAATTTTATAGGCTCTTGAGAAACTCAGATGTACTGAATGTTTTTATTTGTTGGGTTCATACAACATTTAAGGAAACAAGTTCTTTTTATCCTAGTTTGGGATGTTTGCCAGTGTCAAATAATTTCTTTAAAAATCAAACTCTACCCTAAGGATTGTGGTAGTGCTGTCTTTGATTAGAATTACACAAAAAAGCTGAATATGATGAATACCAGTCTAAAGGTGACCCAATTCAGTATGAAATTACTTATCTGAAAATATATTTGTCTTTTCAAATGTTCAGTTTACAGTTTTAACTGTTTTATGCTCTCTTTGACGTATTGCCTTCTTCTTTCAGGGTTGAATCCCACCAGATTTCGAATAGGTGACCAGGAGTTTGATTCTTTGCCATCTTTACTGGAATTCTACAAAATACACTATTTGGACACTACAACCTTGATAGAACCAGTTTCCCGATCCAGGCAGAATAGTGGCGTTATCCTCAGGCAGGAGGAAGCTGAGTATGTGCGAGCACTCTTTGACTTTAATGGAAACGATGAAGAAGATCTTCCATTTAAGAAAGGAGACATACTGAGAATCCGGGATAAACCTGAAGAGCAATGGTGGAACGCAGAAGACAGCGAAGGAAAGAGGGGAATGATACCTGTTCCTTACGTCGAGAAGTATAGACCTTCCTCTGCTTCAGTATCTACTCCGATTGGAGGTAACCAGGATAGTTCCCACCCACAACCACTGGGTGGGCCGGAGCCAGGGCCCTATGCCCAGCCCAGCATCAACACTCCGCTCCCTAACCTTCAGAATGGCCCTATTTATGCCCGGGTTATCCAGAAGCGAGTCCCTAATGCCTACGACAAGACAGCCTTGGCTTTGGAGGTACATAATGGGCAAAATTTAGAAAGAAGAGATCTGTTCAAGTGATTTCCCTTTCAATCACATTATAGTTTTGTAGGAATAAGAAAGGGAAAAGCATTGTAATACTGGTTTTACATCATGATTAATAAGCTATGGATAAAGACTTTTTTTTAAATAAGTGATTAGAGTCACTTGTAGATTAGAGTTTGACTTTTATAGCATGTTTAGGTTACTGAACCAATATCATGTCTTTTGTCAAACGTCACTAACATAAATGTTTCCCCATCCATGTTTTCTTTTATTTTAGGGGGGAGGGAACAGTTCATAAATTGTGTGTCTGAACCTGTGTTGCTGTTGTGTGCCTCACCCCATCTTTAAAAGGTGTGCTGGGTTGTTTGTTGGTTTTGTTTTCAATCTGTCAGCAGCTTAAAAGCAATCAGTGGAACATTGATAGTCACTTTAAAAATTACACAGGCTGAAATGATGATCACACTTTCACTGTACCATCTTGACCTGGAGCAGATTACTTTGGTTTTTAGTTTGTGAAGCAGGAACATACGTTACAATTCATTAGGGAGGTCTTGTGTAAAGCAGTGATTGATGGACTATGGTTTGTAATAAAGCAGTGAGTTTCCCTAAGTTTGATTCACTTCCTGATACAATCAAGTACTTGTACATGCCCTTTTTGATTTTTTTCTTTTTCCCCCCTCTTAAAAAGGAGAATAGAGTGCTCTATCTCTACACATCAGATAGTTATCCCTCAAGTTACATTTGAGGAAATTGAGATGAAGGTATTCTCAGTGGCAGACCTTTGCCTTAGGATGATATGTAAATTGTATCCTTTAATCTAGGCTTTCTTTGAGCTAAAGGCTCTGGAATTTCCTGATACCTAATTGACTTCCTGTTTATATAACATTTTAAGTACTTGGGAAAAAACAGTTTCTGTGCTGAGTCAGAACATCTCCTCTTCACCCTCAAATACTTTGTTTAATTGTACATAGCACAAAAAGTATTTCAGTGATGTAGAACTATAGGTATGTGGTTTTCATTAAAACTGGGGAATGCAGCACGTTCTGCAGATCTGATAATTGATGTATAACGTGGGAGATGTGAACATTTTCTGTGTTGTAGGTAAACATTTGTCTACAGAAGCAATGTAAATATACTCTGAGTGACTATACATTCTGTTATATTTCTGGGTCAAAAGAGATTCAGGATACAGAACGTATTTTTTGGGGGGTTGAGGAGTATATATAGACATTTAGCCAACTCACCAGATTTTGGGGAAACACATGAAGGTTTTAACCTTCAGACATTCATACAGCCTAAAATACTGTCTTTTTACCTCTTTCTCACTCTTTCTACCTAGCCACTTCCTGGAGCTTGGAAATATTCCTGAATGTTGTTGTGGACTATTGCAATTCCCAGATGTTAGATTTCCTTTGAGCCATTAGAGAATGTGGCATATTTATTAAAACCTTTTGGGTTTCCTTCAGGATTTTGTTTTATTTATTAGTGTGCCACAGGTGTTCTCTTAAGCTTAACTTAACAACACTGTCCAATGCACACTTTGGTAGCATGGAGTGAAAGGGAGAGTATGAGAAAATATTGATAATCTAGGCTGTCATGAGCAATTTTTGAGTGAAAGCAAAATCCTTTCCATGCTGAAGAAGAGCTCGTGAGCGCCATGGCTGATCTGTTAGTTTTGTCAATTTCAAACTACAATTCTGTAGTTTCATGGAGAACATTTCTCTGATTTGGGCAAAGTTGTCCTTCTAGTGTCTTGTGCTGAGGCATGCTAATAGGCTGCATAGCTGAAGCATTTGGGAGGTAGGATTGGGAATTGTGTAGGCTCAGCCCATTTGTGCAAGGATATAAGTAAGATTTATGGTGTCTTTCTACCATTATATTAGAACAATGACACTTGTGGGCCTTGTAAATGTATTTAGATACTTACTAGTTGACATGCTGACCCTCTTGTTTAGGGTGGCGTATACCTGTCTTGCTATAGCTCTGCAGTAAGAAATTAAATAATAGTGGTAGTTCTTGAGTCTGTTAATAATATCTGGAAAGTTTAGTTTTAAAATAGAAGGCATTTTTCACTGCTTCTAATAGGCTTTCCTCGTCTTTGCAACTTCTATCTTTAAATCACAATGTCACTGAGTTGCTTTCAATGTCTGTACAGGAGAAAAATAGCAATATGCACTTCACTTTCTCCAAGTTTTTCTTCATCTTGTCTATCAAAGTACTGTTTCTTGTCTCCTTTTTTTGCATTCCCTTTCACTTCATGGTGTTCCTTCTCTGTTTATTTAGAGATCTCTTTCTTAGATAACTTAGTAGAAAGTATTATGTAAATCTTATCAGTCCATTTTTGCCCAGACCTCTTAATAACTATAGAAAGTGGGATTCTTTCAAAATAAAAACTCTTATCCTTAAATCTGGCAGTATTCATGGGTGGGGGTGGATCCCACTGTCTCTCTTAGGAAAATAGATTCTTAACATCAAACGGGTTTTGGCCCAAACTGCCAACAGAGTATCTGTACAGTTCTGTTATTTTAAAACTGATGTGGTTTTGAAGAGCTCAAGGAAGGAACATCAGAGCAAATGATGTTCTAATAAAGGCTGTGTACTATGGAAAAAAAAAAGATTCAGTAGGAGAAGATAACTTTTACTTTGTTTGTAACTGGACCTATTTGAGGAGTTGTCAATCTGTAGTAAGAGAAGAGAGGAGAAAAAGGGGAGATTTATGTGGTGAATGACTCTGAGATCGATCAATTTATTTTTTTTCTTTGTAACAGTAGCAGAACTCTGCCATTTTGACCTCACCAAAAAGGAGTACTTGGAATAAAACCACAGCATACAGAAGTCTTCACATCAATCTTCAGTCTTTCTTTGAAACGTATGGGATATACTTAGTTTTAAAACTTCTGATGAAGACTGAGACAAATCTGGCTTTATAGCAGGGTACCGTGTTGTTCTTGAAGTGCTGTGCTTGGTGGGATGGTGCACAATAAGACTAATGATACCATAAATCAACATTAAAAGAATTCAAAGAGTCTACTTCTATTCTAAATGCCTTAATTTTCCGCCACTTGTACATAAGTAATTTTTTTCTTTAAGGTTCTCTGTATTGTCTTCAGGAGAGTGTTTGAACTATAGATAAATATGTAGAGTTTCAAAGCAGATTTAGAAAGATCTATAAGTTATTAAGGAACTAATTGAACCATATTATTAAGTTGGCATTTGTAAAATGACCCATGCTTACTTAAAGCCAATCCTGCTTTGATAGCTGGAAAGAGATAGATATATATATATATATATGAAATATGAATGAGAGATTCTATCAGAAAAAGAGAGTGGTTGCTAAATGAAATTACCATAATGGTAAAAAGGGAATATTTAAGCTCATAGATCTTTCCTCTTCTAACAGTGACTGAAATGCAAATTTTGGGTGTAGCTCCTTTCGGGTGTAAGGAGAATTTATAAATGGGTGTCCCTTTGATGGAATGACCCTGACACAGCCCTGAAAACAAAACAAAGGGCTGCAGGATGGTTCTGGGAATGGGGGAGTGTCACAAATGTCCAGTGTTGTAACTCACTGACACTGTGCTGGTGAAACCACCTTTTGCAGGTGAGTTTGTTGTAAGGTATCCAAGATTAAACTCTATATGAACATAAAGTAGTGTGTGATGTTCATTGAGAGCACAGAGGCTACAACAGTCTAAGAAAAGTATCTTATAGACAGCAAACTTAAGCACAACATGAGCTTTTTCTTTCTTCCTGGGTTGGAGGTTTTATACTTTCCTGTTGAAGGCTGACGTGTGCAGATCTGAAGCAATTTAAAGTTATCTAGGATAGTGTTCTTATAATGGTGGTGATTAGGAAATAAGGTTTTCTGCTTCTAGTATCGTCGCATTTAATCTTATCTATGTTAAATTACAGCTGATATATTGTTTCAGTCAACAGAGTATTTTTATTTGTACACGCTCGATTATTATCAGTGGTAGCAAAATTACACCTACTGCAAGATTAAATTCCTAAAGAGCTGGACCTAGCATTCAGTGGTCGAGGAAGGGTTCCTTTTTGCCTGTAGCAAATATGTAAGAGGATTTTCTTCAAAATATGATTCATTAAAATGTCTGTACTAATGACTACAAAAGGAAAAAAATAAAGCTCTACAGCAAGAGTCCCAACCGTGCCTCTCATTACCAGATAAGTAATCATCAGAGGTATGGGAAGCTTAATTAAATGTCTGTGTAGTGGTTTGAATTTATGAACTGTTAAAAGCTATTCTGGCAAAAGATTGCAAGTGATTAAAACCTGTAAAGTTAATGGATATTGGTAACCTCTTAAATTGTTTTCCTTGTTCTTCATTCACTGCCTGGAAAGTGAGAATAATGAGATTCCATTTTGGATGAATTTGGAACATGGTGATGAGCATCTGTGCAAACTAGAGCATCTGTGTAAACTAGTAACTGTGTATTCAGTGAATTTCTAGATGAAATGCAGTAAAGTTTATGGCCATGCCTTGGGAGTTTATTTAAAATATTAGTGAAAAAAAAATAGAGTAGTCTGTCCCAAAAGCATTCTTACTGTGACCCATGAAGAATTCTGAAAACCATTGTATGTTACTTGTAAATAAGATTATTGGTAAAATTCTACGCGGGGGGTAGAAATGGGTAGACAGCTTTTCAATGTGACATTTATTAATTCTTCAGTGACTGTCTTTACAAAGTAAATTATGCTTTCTTAGGTTGTAGAAGTGTGACTTAATGAAAGTACCCTTAAAGATTCAGGAGTTGGGAACTGATTAGACCTAGACTTCTGGTCACAGCTCCATGTGACTGCACAGCCTTGGGAAAGGGGCTGGGGGGCACTTTTCCACCTTTGTTGAAGGGAGACAATACCTTTAGAGTTGGTTATGTGAATATTAGGTTGGAGATTAGAATATGAGATATATATTGCTGTGCTTTTATTTAGTGTAGTCCATTAGAACTGGATACTTTTAAACTAGAGCATATTGTTTCATTGGTCCATAGTAACCATTATTTTATCTTTCTAGCCAAAGCATTCAGGTATCAGAGGGAGAGGGCATCAATTGTCTTTATTAAACCCATGGAATTTATTTATATGAGAAATCCATGGTGGACAAGACTGAAGTATCATCTGGCCTGGCCTCTGGTAGTGGCTGGTTGTGGGTGCTCAGAGTAAGGACAGAGCAGCCTTACAGAGCTGCTTCTTATACCCTTACATATTCTCCCAATACCTAATAATCTGTGGCTGCATATGTATATATATATATATGTATATAGCCCCCACTTATCCAGAACTTTTTCAATACTGCCTGAAAAGCAATTAGTGGAATTTCACAATTAAGGGACCATCTAGTTTGTGGATTGGTGCTCGCTTTGTACACCTGGAAGTCTTCCCTCCCCTAAAGAGGGGATGTTGATGTAGCACAAGGCTCTGTTGATCCAGTGAGATGCATTTATTGGGATCGCAGCCGGTGTCCAGTCCCAGGAGTGCTCTGACAGATGGGTGCTGGATCCAGGCTCTTTAGTTTAGGGCAGCTCTCACCTAATCTAGATATGCTTCCTTCTCTCTATTCTTTCTTCAGGAGTGAATGCCGTTGGGTGATAGGCTGGTGTATCAAAAGTGGTCAAGGTTAAAACGACTGTTTATAGAAGTGTATCTCGGTACACTTGAGTGAGTGACACCAAAGCGGGGGGTAGCGGTTCATCCTGTGCGTTTTTATGAATTGTAACACTTTCTTATTTCTTACCCTTCAGGTCGGTGAGCTGGTAAAGGTCACAAAGATTAACGTGAGTGGTCAGTGGGAAGGAGAATGTAATGGCAGACGTGGTCACTTTCCATTCACGCATGTCCGCCTGCTGGATCAACAGAATCCCGACGAGGACTTCAGCTGAGTGTGGCTCAACAGTTGCGCTTACGGATGGGAACAATCTCAACTTGTTTTTATTGCAGATGCCATCAAGACTATGTTCCAACAGATGTTGAAAGCGGTATGGCTTGTATAAGCATTCTGATAAACCTGCAAACCCCTGGGACTGAACACCACCATTCCTTAATTCAAGGGTCATGTAATTCAGGGTACGACAGTAGATAACTCGTGTGTCAAGTGGCAGAACTAGTACATGATTAGAGGTTGTGATGCCTGCTTCTGTCCATGTGCACAGCAGACTGGGCCTTGCCAGCAGCAGCGGTTGGAGAAAGCGGTAACGTAGATGTTACGGTAACATTTAGAGCTCTCTCTGGTCCTATTGCTTACGTTGCTTCTTCCTCAGGCAATGAACATCAACCTTAGACAATTCAATATAGAGATAGAAATTTCACAGATATATCCTGGAGCTTTCTCCATTTTTAGGTTTTTTTTCCTGTCCTAGAAAGGCTATAAAGTACTTTGCATGGTCAGCTACCTGTGCACAGTAGGGATTGATGTGGAGCCCGTTGGAGACAGCCTTACGATTTACAGGTGCTTACCATTTCAATGGGAAATGACAGATCAAATCAACCTAGAATCAAATCAATTCTAGAAGTTTGTGGACACTAGATTCATTTCTTCAGTACTGTTGATGCTTCAAATGTAGCAGCTGATTTTAAATTAAAATTTCTATTAACACACCAGTATCTTTTTTTTTTTATCCACAAATATAAGGCTTATGGAGGTGTAAACATCCATATCAGTGCTGAAAATTATGTGTGTAGCACTTTAATGCGTAGCTTTAAAGCAGTGTTTGATTCACTAAATATACTAAAATATTGACACTGCTTTCCAGTACAATTAAAATTATATAGGGCCAGTTTAATTTTTCTAGAATTCTTCAATACTCCTACTGTAAAATACTCTTACAGTACAAATTGGTGTCAAACATGAACTGACAAACCAAATACTACTTTTATTTTAAAGTTACTCTGGGGACTCTTCTGGTTTAATTCCCATCTGTAAAATATTGATAGTGAATTCATGAGGATTTTATTTTTAATAAACTAATGGAAAATACTTGTTGTGCTTCTGGATTGATTCTCAAAAGGCATAATAGAGTAAATATGGCTTCCTAGCTCCTAATGCAAATCAGTGCATTGAATAGGTGGTATTATGCACTGCTTGATTTTATTTTTTTTTTAGTCTATTCTTCTAATTATCTGGTTTTCTCTAACATAAATCAGAATGGATTCAGTAAGTTTTGTAAACTGAAATTAAACACTGAAGTAACTATCCCTTGCCTGTACCCTGGATTGTTTTCCAAACACAGCACTCTAGTGACCAAACTTAAGCAAATTTTCTAACTACGGTGTAATCCATACAGAAGAGTTTTTTCTAAATAGTATCAAACTCAAAATGTTATTTAGGTTGATACAAACCATGTGACTAGAATGGCTCGTTGGTTGTAAATGCTGCCAAGGGCTAGTCGCACTGCAAAGGCTATTGCTGCAAGGCACCGACCCGTTCAACAGAATAAAAATACTGGTAACACTTTACCTCAGAACTGTGTAACATGCTGGAAACTGTAATATTTCTGTTATATTTAAGTACTAGTTGTTTTACTTCAAAACTAATCCATCAGCAAGTCTGAATAATTTTCAGGTAATGGGCACTCATTAATTGTGTAGACTAACACCAGTGTATGTTAATCATACTTTTCCATCCCCAATTTCACGAGCACTGCTGAAGGTTATTAGGAACCTGACAGTGGTGTAAGTGGAGTGGGAACAGGAATTGCAGTCCTTTTCTAGCTTGGGTTGCTGTTCTGGTTAGGGTGATCTGCCAGTAACTGTGGGATCTCTTCTATCTTAGAACAAAACTTACTTTGAAAAAAAAAAAATTGAAAAACTAACTCTCGGTTCTGTAACACATTGGTTTCTTTTAGGCTAATTTGTAAGGCTAATTTCCTCTGACCTTGATATTTACCATAACTGATTTTTTTTTTTCCAATGGCTGCACTCTAAATAAAAGACTTAATCCTGAGTTTATCAGTTGCCCATATATGCTTATATTTTTCTTCAGGTATTGCAAAAGAAACATAATAAACTGTGTATTCTTAGAGTAACACAGTTTGTTCTGAAGTATTTTTTCCAGTTGCAATTAATGAAAGCCTGTATGTTTGTACCTTTCCAATCAGCAATTATTTTAAGATACTAAAATAACTGTTTTCTGAAACGATTTTATTATGCAAATCTTGCCTTTTTAATATGAAAGACATAAATTGAATTAACTAGCAAATACCCTGCAAACTTTGTAGATGTGTTTTTGTTAAGACTGTAAAAATTGCGAGTATTTGTACACTTTGAAAGAGCAGGGGAAAAAAAATTAAACTAGAGGAGTCTTAATAGCTGCTGTTGCACTAGAATCCTACATTCTTGTTGAGCAGTTTTTCTTAGTCAACTGATATATTCATGCAACTGTTTTCTACCATTCATTTCTAAGCCAAAATGTGACTTTGTTTCATAGGTGATAGAGATGATTCTGTTTGCATTTGGATGAAAAAAGACATTTCAACTTATCAAGCTCTTAAAGGAAAATAGATAGAACGTATGTTCATGAACATGTAGATTAAATCCTTTTGTGGCCTTTGTTTATCCTCTTCTGTTTGTTCCCTCCCTTTTCCCTGATGCAAAAAAAAATCATAAGAATGTTGGTCACAATCTTTTGTCTCTACTTGGCTGTGGTTTTGGTCTCTTGTGCATAGGCAGGTGTTTGAACTAGAATAATTTCTAGAAATACACCATGAAAGCAGAATGCTCAACTACACTGTGTTCTTCTGGTGCATTTATACATTATATCACACTAAAAAGTACAACTGGCTGCTATGGTTTTTTAATATATATTTCATTTTGGTAAACCCCAGCCTTTTTACTAATATTTGACCTGGTTTAAATCTTGTTACTCTGTTTGAATTGTATTTGTTAATAATGCAAATATTTCTAATCATCTTAAAACACTTATTTTTTGTTAATGGTTTTGGGGAAGGATTCTAACCAAACCAGTTTGAAGAAAAATATGAACATGTGCCATTGTATTATAACACTATCCACTTTCTTGACAGTTAAGTCTTTTTTTTTTATTTTTTGTAGCATGTAATGTATATGTTCATAGTACGTGAAGTAAATAAAAGTATAGCCAAAACTTTTACTTGGTGTCACTCTCAATCAGCTGTCATTGGAATACTTGCATTTAATAATCTAAAAATAGAATTGCGGGTATGGTAATTTTTAATTGGCCATACTCATTAAAACAATTAATACCTGCAGAAGTAAAACAAACCAAGGTAACTAAGATAACTTATCAACCAGTAAGCCAGTGGGAAGAAAAGTATATTTTCACTGCAGAAGAGAACTCATGAGGAATGCTAAGATGAGATTTTGTAGTTGTTACTCCCACTTCTATCTACACAGGTGTATCAGGAAAGAGTTTGGGGAGTCTTTGGATTATGTGTGTCTGTTTGGAAAGATGAAAAAGCTGTTTATTAATTTTTAGAATTGTCAGTAAAAATGTACATTTAAGTATACAAATTAATAACTAGTAAGAATCTTGTACAAGAGTCTACTAGTGGTTCAGATGGACTCTTGTACAAGAGTCTACTAGTGGTTCAGATGGACTTATTTCTAAGTGTGGTAGTTGGGAGAGCACTGTTTCAATAGAGATGAACATGCAGTGGACTGTCAAAGGATGAAGTGTGAAAAATGAGGACCAGAATGCCTCTATCCCCTGTGGGAGAACATTTGTAACCCTATTCTGCATTAGACCTACATTGTTACCCTTAAAAGCTGTGAGGGGGAGTGGCCTCTAGGCCTCCAAGGATAAGACACTTGATGGCAATACTATATCTACAGGTAGAGAGTTTAATTTGGGGTATATACCAAAGAACAGTTCTAACTGTACCAGGGAGTTCTTTAGCAGGTTGTGCCGTAGCTAATCGTGGACGAAAACCTTGAGGCATTCAAAATCCATCAAAGCATTTGGCCTTTGGGAGCTGCTCCCTAGTTCCACAGGCTCTTGCTGCACGGAAAAGGCCATGTTGTATGTTCCCAATTAGAACACTACTTCACTGTCCATTTTTTGTAAAAGTATACAAGAGCCAGTCTTGTTAGTTCTACTGTAATCTTTTTGGTAAGGTTAGTTCTACTTGTAATCTTGCTGGTAAGGACAGCGTTCTTTTTCTTAGTCACTACATTACAGTGATGACTCATTCGTGCTCAGTTGGCTGGGTACTACAGATAACTTTCTCAGCCACTGGCTGTTTGGTGGAGTCTTTCAAGTGGGACGCTATTTGCTAAATCAGTGACTCTGCATTTAAGTATACTGAGCTGCCAGCCAAATTTTCCTGTTACGTCTCCCCACAATTAAGATTACGCTATCAGTTTCAGATGGAAAAAGTTAAATTTTCATAGGTAAGCCCACAGCTTTGCTCCAGCGTTCATACAACTTGGCTGCAGCAGAGCTGCAATCCAAGAGTGCCTTTTAATATTACCTGAGATTATTTAAGAGCTCATTGCAGCCAAAAGGCAGAGATTCTGCGTGCCTTTCCACACTGTCCTGACAGCTGTGGCCTCCTGCACCTTAATTTGATGAGTATTTACAGAACTTCTTTGTGAGCTGATGTAACAGGAGGCTTATGCAGAAAACTATTGCCCCCCCCTCTTTCTTTTCACCCTCCTTCCAACTAGTTTTTCTAGCTGCAGCAATGGTTGAATCAACTCATGTAAATGAATTGAGTGTGCAAGGGGCAAGCAAGGATTGCATCAGCAAAGCATGCTTTGGGTATTTCCCTGCATTAGACTGTTTACTCCTCATGCATGACACCTGTAACAAGTGCATTCAAAAATGTTTGAAGTATTAAGACAATACACAGTAATTAAATAAGTATATCGAGCATCTCATTTCAGGCAAATGTATGCCTAAAGTGGCATGGTTTATTTATATTGTTGAGCTCTTTGCAACTTGACTACCTTCTGAACATGGGGATTGCAGAAAGTTCCTAAATTGATGCAAATCTAATTTGTTGTGCACAGCTCCCATACAAAACTAAGCCTCAGTTCCTGAAAAACAGACTTTCGTGGTCAAGATTTATGAAATGCAGAGGTGATTTTCAAGTCTCACAACGAGTTTTAGTGAATTTACACAAATATACAGTGATTTTTACACATACACTGGGATTCTGCTGGGATCTTTTGGGTGCCTACCAGAACTGTCTTGGTAATGGTACCATGTATTTACAAACAATTCAGAGGTAAAGGTATATAATAATTCCAAATTTCAACAAAATCATCATTTTCTGATCATATTTTGACTAAATTGAAGCCAGCGATTTTTTTCTGGACACCTAATTTTCACATTAGTGCTGACACGTGAATGTCTTTGTTAACATTTTCTTTTATGGAATTCTGATTAGATAATACTGAGATTTGAGAAAAAAAGAGTTGGGGTCCAAAACATCCTGTGGAAACAGACCACAGATTTTCTGTGTAGGCAAAGGCTGCAAACAGTGCTATAAAAATCACTCTATTACATTTTATTTGTAAGAAAACCATAAGGTTATGTTACTTTTACATAACTGTCCTTGTTCACCAACTGAAATAATGTTGTTAAAATGAACTGGGAAACAATAAACTATTCAAAAAAACATGCTTTAAATGGTGCTTTAGGTGTATGCCCTCAGTCACGCATCAGGAGCATGTTTCAGTGGGCATAATAGAAGAGAGTAATTAGAGGGATACCTGATATTGTGTCCAAGAGGTGCCAGGGCTTGCTCTGTCTCTGCTGTGCATCCAAAACTGCCGAGGCCTTTGTGTGTTCCTACACCTCAGGGAGACTGGGAGTCTTTAGCCCTCTTGTCCTCAGAGACACTGGGAAAAAGAAAGGTTCAAGGCTTCATTCACAGCTACCCAGAGCAAATCTTTGAAGATTAAATTTATGCCAACCAAGATTAATCCGTTTTAGTTTTTTCTCAAACCATTGTGATTCTGGCATCTGAGGCGTTACCTCAATTAAGTGTAGGCTCCATTTTTCCCAAAGTACTCTCTGAGGAACTTGTGAAACATTACATTTTAAGTTCCAGTTCTTCTAGCCTCTTAAAACCGTGAAATTAATCATGCTCTATGTCAAATGCTGCATTGGAGGTGCTGTTTAGCTTGAATTAAACACCCTGAATTAAACAGAGATTGCAGAAACCTGCTAAATCGGACCTTCACTCGTGTCTAGCTTCACCATCATGTGTATGTAGGGAGCACACACCCAGCGATTTGTACTAAACCCCACGCAGGAGTATTCAGATAGTATTGTCGGCGTTTGAGGGCGGCAGAATCGCGTTCCCTGAGAGAAAGACGCCAGATGCATCGAGGGAAATACCATTCTCCCCCAGCACCCCCGGCCCGCCCTCACGCCAGTCAGCCCACCGAGGACCCCGCCGCCCGGCCCCACCCCGCCACCAGCGGCCCCGTACTTCGCCCCTCCGTCTCTATAGAACAACGACGCCCTCTCGGCTCCGGCCCCGCCACAACCGGATAGTGGAACGGGCGGCTCCGGCCCCGCCGCGCCCCCCCTCCCTGGGCTGCCGCCTCCCGCCGCGGCGGCGGCGGCGCCGGCCCCGGCCTCCCTCCCGTTGCTAAGGAGCCGCCGTTGCTATGGGGGGCTGCAGGGCGCATGCGCGCACTCACGGAAGTGCCCGGATGTAGCGGGAGGAGGTGGTGCCGCCATATTTGCCCGGAGAGCAGCGAGCTGGTAGCTGCTGAGCCCCCCGGACCCATCGGCTTCCATCCGCCCCGTGCAGTCCCCGACGCCGCTCCGCCTGCAGGACATGGACGATCGGGAGGACCTCGTCTATCAGGCCAAGTTGGCTGAGCAGGCTGAGCGCTACGATGGTGAGCGCTGGCTAGGAAGGCCGTGCAAGGCCAAGGGGAGAGGGAGGGAGCGGCCACAAAATGGCGGCTGGGCGGGGGAGGGGGGTAGGAGCGGAGGAGGGGGGGCACAGACAAAATGGCGACTGGGAGCGCCCCAAGGGGCTGGTGGAGCTGGGGATGGGGGACCTGAACGAGTGGGTGGCTTGGGCCTGGGCGGGGCCCGGTTCGGGGGGCGGTGGCGGCAGAAGCCGGGAATAAAATGGCGGCCGCGAAGGGCGAGTCCCGGGGGGGGCAGGGGAGCCGCCCTCGCTTCGGGGGCCCCGACAAAGAGACCCCACTACCCCTCTTCGTGCCGCAGACCGGTGTGGCCTGAGGTGGTTCTTTTCGGCCCGGGCCTTGCTTACCTTCGGCCCGGGCCCCGCTGAGGTCGGCTCGTCGCAGACAACGCCCAGTGCCGTGCTTTCGGGAAGGTGGGTGCCCGGCTCTCTCGACCCCTCGGGCGGGAGAGACTTGCTCACCCTGTAGGTCCCGGGGGAGGGGGCTTGCGCTTTTCTTTCTCTTCTTTTGCTTGTGGTTGGAGCTATTGCTGCCCCTGGCAAACCCAGAGAGAGCAAGCTCTCACCCTGGAGGGATCGAGTACGCGGTACTTAATTGCCTAAAGAAAAAACCCATGCTTTCATTATGTGGTAGAAATTATTACAGCTCGTTGTACTTTTCCAGCATCATCTTCTCATCCTTTCCCCGCTCTAAGTTTGTGTGCTATGCCTGGTCCTTTCACATCTGGGGGAAAAGCAGTAGAGGGGAGGAACTGGCAACCCTGGGTGGTGTCTGTTGCCCCAGAAATGTCTGTCTTAAGACTGTTTCCTTAAAAATGTTTCCCTTGCATATGGTAGAAAGGGTCTTTAATTTTCTTGATGATACTGCACTTCTGGGACTGTTACTTATGTTTATTCATTTAAAGTGAAATAAATACTTTTGTATGTAAACAGTGTGAAGTTACACTTAATTTAGAGGTAGAAAGACACTCCAAATACTTTCTGTTCATAATTTTCATAGACAACATGATCAAGTTCTCGCCAAATTACATTTTTACTGGGTTGTGCTTAGAAAGCTACTGAGAGCACGACTGCAAAACATCTGAAGAATGCATGTTTGGGGGAGGAGAATAGAAACTACAATGGAAGAAGGCCTCAATAAGACTCACTTCTGTGATACTTCCAGTAGGGAAAGAAGGTAGGACTAAGAATTCCACTAGATGAGATGAGCGACACATACTCTGCAGTAACTGTAAGGACTTAAAGAAAAAAAATGCCCCCCAAGCTCCCAGATACGAGGGTGCAAATTAGTGTACTTGGGTAGAGGGGTGCTTGCAATTCCATATCCCGCAGTAAGTGTGCAACTTCTGCTGGGGGTTTTGGATGGGGTTTTTTTTCAGTATTTTATTGCCTACCTTAAAGGCTGTGGGATGGGAAGATGCATTTCCTTTCCCTGATCCCGCTCCCAATTCTAGCAGCACTCCTGAAGTTGGTTTGGTGAGTAGGGAAAAAAGGGTTCTCCACCTAGTGTGGATAAAGCGTTGGCTCTGAGTGGAAACCCAAGTTGGGTGCTTGGCCAACATTCTGGAGGATATACCGTTTTTGGGAGGTTTCTTGGCATGACTATCTTTCTTAGGTCATCAGTAAATCAGTTCTTTAGAAAATAATCAGACTCTTCAGACTCTACCCCATTATCGAGATCTGCAGTGCAAACCAGTCAGATTTCCTGTCAACTAATAAAATTGATTAGCAGGGATTGCCTTGGTGCAGCATTTCCCTTGATAGACTTTCAGTAGCATGGATATTTGCAAAACAAGCTGGCTAGATCAAAATGTAAAAGCTTAAGCTATATCACCTCTGAATGGTAATGAGACTGTTACCATTTAGGAGGGAACACTAAACTTAAAAGTTGTCATGTTTAAATCAACGCTTTGGTTTTTAGACTTCCAAAATTTTTGGAATGAAGCTGGATAGACCAATTTAAGTTGCATCCTCTAATTCTGCTACCTGTAAATCATCTTCATGTCTCCCATGTCTATGGACTGGAAGGATATGTACTGTAGATATTGTTTGAGCATCTAATTCGTGTTCAGCTGAAACAATTAAAAACTATTGCATAATTTGTTCTTGTTTATATGAAATACAGCAATTCTGCCAAGATCGTAGCTGAGACTGTTAAATAATTTTGTGAACAAAAATGTGTGTGAAGCACTATGGGGAAAGCGTTAAGCTATTCTTAATTGTACTCTTCTGTTTGATCTCTGAGATACATGATCATAAGGTTACAGTTATTAATTGACACATATAAAATGCTGTGATGGTAAGTACTCCCTGCAGATATGTTGGAATAAAGATCTCTTGTGGAACTTCAATGTGAGTGTGGAATGGCAATTTCTTGCGTTTAACATTAGGATAACGTTCTGTCCCATCTTGTTTCCTCTTGAGACTTTAAGAGAGTGGTGTATGGTAGGTTGTATTTTATGTATGGTTCATGGCATATATAGCAGCACTTATGGTGTGCATCTGACTTGATTCTTTGGTGTTACTTACCTGACCCACTTAAGGAATTTACAAGGTCTTGAAATCTGTACTTGTGAATTGTTGGAAATCTAGGCCTGTATCCGTACTGTCCTTAGTCTGTTGGCCCAGATTAAGGGAACAACTTTCTAGGTACTTCTGGGTGTAAATAGCACTTAAGCCCTGATCTCTAGAGATATTAAGAGATTTGGGTGTCTGACTATCTTCTCAGATCTGCTTTGGCATGTCATGACAAATCACAAAATGCCAGGAAGCTTTATGAGAAGTCTCACTGCTGTTCCTTCAAAGACTATTATTAATAATATATTAATAATTATAGTATTAATATATACTAGAATAATATATAACTATAAATTGTCTTTTTGGAGGGGGGGAAACAATTGGAGTAGGTAACACTGTGCCAGTTTGTGAAATCCCCTTACTAAGATTTGAGTTCTCTGTATGAAGAGAATGTATCTGCATTCCTGTAGATTGCTGGTGAGTGCTGAAACCATTGTGTCCCCATTGCTGGCTGTGGCAGCAAGGTAACAGCTTGCTTTTAATCAGGTGAGAAATCTGCTATGACACGAGGTAGACCTGCAAGTAGATACTTAAACTCTAAACAGCGGTTTTGTACTATAGGTCTTGAAGTACATGGCTTCAAATTTACATGTGGTGTAACGTAGGTGAGAAGAAATAGGTGGGGCTTTTTTATTTTTCTTTAAAAAAACCCACCCTAGATAATAGGTCATGGTACAGGTGAGAAGGAAAAAACTACTTGAGAGCTCTCCTGGTTCCCAGTAGAGCAAGTTGACAGCTGACTCCTGTTTTTACACGTTGTCTATCAGGGAAATGTGTCTTTATTATGATGACAGTAATGGACTTAATTCAAGATTTGAACCCATTTTAGGAAAAATTGTCCTTGTTGTAACAGGTCTTGAAATTGTAGTTTAATGAAGAATCAATCAATAAACTATATCACAAATTAAAATTTAAATTGCATATTAATTGCTGTTTGTAGAGGACCTGTCTCCTTCAAGCAAATATCAAGCATGCTTAAGTGAGATTCTTTTGTGGGTTTTATTTTTTTTCATTTCCTCACATTAATGGTTAGTACTTACGCCTGCCTGTCAAAGGTCTTACTGTTGGAGTGACATGGAGTATGACTCCTCTTTGTCTCTGAATTGGGTAAATGTAGAAGTACTAAAAGGCAGAAAAATCTCAGCCTATGCCTAAGAAGTGTAGGAATCTTAAGAGGTAGAATATGGCCAAGGCAATGTTGAAGGAATTAAATCCTTAATTATTTTTAAGTGATAAGTGTTTACATATTGGGACATAGAAATTGACTTCTGATCCTGAAGAGTTGTCTGAGAGAGGGCCCTCTTCTCTAATGGCCTTCCTGACTCTCCTGAGGTACCAGGAGCAACCAAAAGAGACAAACCTTTAAAAGTAGATGGTTTTTAGTAGACGATGGTTCTCTGCAAGGAGTCCAAAAGCTGAGTTGATGTCTGTTACACTGGAGTACTCTTGAGTTACTGTACTAGAAGATTACTTTGTAGCAGATCTCCATCAAGCAGAGAAATGTATGATAAGTCTCAGTCTTTAGATTTGACTGTGTTTGCTTTCAAACTAAAGTTTTTGTTACAAAAACTGGAGAAACCCTCTTTTATTTAGAAAGGCATATGTTCACAGCTTGAAAAGATGATAGTGATGACTTAAAAGTCATATTCTTGTTGCAGGAAAGACTTGTGATAGTCTATAGGATTGATTATGCAGAAAATACAACTGTTGTTTGGATAATTTGGCCATAACCCATCTATTTCTCCAATTTGTAAAGGTTCAAGTCTGCTTTGTAGAGCTGTATATTGCAGTCATGTAGGGAAATGTTGGAAGTGTCTTGCCTGTGCCAGCTGTTAGAAACCTCTACAACCTATAGAAGGGATGGAACTATAACCTGAGCCATTGTGCAGGATGGATATTTTTTGGTATTTTTTCCCCTCTCTGCCTGTCTTAACTTCTAGGAATACAGTCATTAGGTTCTTTTATGCTCGTTTGTGTAAAACTCGTACATTGTGATAAGTGTGACATGCTCTAGGTAGGCATCTTAAGTTAGGATTATCAATTTTTAGTACCTTAGTAGTTGTACCCTGCCTTTGCCTGTAACTATCAGGGTACTCCAAGCACACAAAGACCTTTTGAAGAAAAACTGAAAAAAATTATGTGGTGTGTGAGCATAAAGGTTGTGTTTGTTTATTCTTTTACAAACTAAAGGTGCAGAGCTACAAAGTGGGGTGAGCTGATCTGACATTGAAAGAGGGATATCCTCTTCCCTGGCTATTTCTTACATTTACTTGGGATTCTAGTCTGACCCTTAAAGCCAGTTCAAGTCTCTAAATTACAAGCAAGATTTTTTTTTTTTTTTCTGAGTAGTTTTCTGATCTGGTGACCTGAATTGTCCGGTTAAGAGGTCAAAGAAGTGTTGAGCTGGCATGATGACATTGATAGGGATAAAGGGAAAAGCCACCCACCTACCTCCCCACTAGCTGCTGGACTGGTTTAGCCATCTCTTAAGTCTTAATTGCCAAATGCAGGGTTTCTTAAGAAAAAAGAAAAACCCTAATGCAGGCAATGCAATAGCATGTCCAGAAGAGGAGTTCCTAATGGATGAAAAGGTGAGACCTACCTTGTCTTTGCTTGAATTTGGAGCTAATCATTGTAGTGAATAGGGTGATGCCTACTGATGCCAGGTGGAAGCATGCAGTTTTAGGGAAAATGTGATCTATGGTATTAATCTTCACAGTTACACTCATCACTTAATGAAGAATATATGCTTGCCCCTATTTCTTCAGGATTTTTTTTTTTGGTCTTTGTTCTTAGCAGTTTGCTGCTATTACTAAGTTAGCACTTACTGTTTGTGTCAGTTTTTCTGCATCCCTTGCAAATGTTAGCATGCTTCCCAGTGCCGATCGCTGTGTGATTCCACAGGTGATCTTTCTCCATTCTGAGCACTTGAGTCTTATATTCACACCCTGTTTCCTGTCTTTCAGCCAAGTGTTTATCCATATGAGGACTTTCCTTCCTAACCCATGGCAGTTGAGTTCCTTAAAGAACCTTGGGTGAGGGACCTTGTCAAATGCCTTTGGGAAATCCAGGTAGATTATATCAATCATGTCTTCCTTGTCCATATGCTCGACTCATTCAAAGCATCACAGTAGATTTATGAGGTATTACTTGTGTTTATAGAAGGCCATGCTCTACAACATACTGTTTATGCACATACCAAAACACTCAGGGATTTTTATTTAATTCCTGTTAACTTGACCCTTTGTGAGTGTTAGGTTAATGGTTCTGTGGTTCTTCTTGAGCATCTGATGGAACCCTTCTTGAAAATTAATGTTAGCCAATTTGTGTTTGCTGCTGCAACTTTCCTAAGAGGCTGTATGCAGCGGTTTAGAATCCCATACTTTGAGTTCTTGTGACTGGCTACTGATCATCTCTTGCTCATTCCAAGAATGAACAAGTACAAGACTAGTTCTTGCACTGAGTGTTCTCTGAATGCTGGCTGTGGTGCACCATCTTCTGTGGTGAACATGTGAGGTATTTTTCTGCTGTAGTCTTCACATCTTCTCATCACGCTGGATGCTTATTTGCAGCTTTTAGCTCCTGGAGTGCTGAAATAGATCCTAAGCAGCAGCTTAAAAGCTTGAAGATCCTGGTCTGCTTTATTCCTTTAGATAAGGTGAATAGAAAGGATTAAACTTAAAACACAACTTCAGTTTTCTAAACTGCTGTGCTTCTGCTCCAATCAACTTCATAGTATTTAAGAGTCCCACCTTCGGGTTTTCCTAAGGTTCATTTTGATTTGAGCCTTCAGTATGCTGACTATCAAGTCATCTCCACGCCAAGTTTTACTCAACAAGCTTTCTCTTCTTTTAACAAGCTTTCTCACTTACATAGTTCCTCTTTTGATAATTAAGCACCGCTAATAAATATTCTAACTCTTGTTGTTCCTGTGGTAATGTTGAAGCCCTGTGTACAGTGGCAAGGGATAGTTATTTCAGCAGGTTTAAGTCAGTTCTCTGCTTTGTTGAAGATAAGGTGTGCCCCATCAGAAGCTGTATAACTAGATGCTTCATAAAACAAATGGAAAAATCAGACCCTGTAGCATCATGGTTAGTAAGAGACTTAAGCACTACATGCGCCTGAATTAGAGGTTGCAAATACTGTAGTTTTGTCCCAACAGGTTCTCTTCCTTGGTGTGTAAGCCCTTGTTTAGGCCAAATGGTTTTTGTTACAAGCACACGCTTTGTTAGCACTGTCAGAAAGTGGCCATACCTTTGGTACAGCCTACTGTTTCTAAGTTTGTATCCTGTATTGGGAAGGTTTTTAGTCTTTCTACTAAATTTGCTGTACATTCCTGTTTCTGTATTTCCTTACACAGGAGCATTCCAGTTCCCTGTAATTGATTGTATTTCTAGAGTTTGAGAAGCAACAGATACTAACGTTTCTCATCTGGTAAAGAAGCATTCTTTATTTTTTGACCTATTAGGTTTCATTGTCAGCTGTGTCCTTTGTACAAATTCTCTGGGTTGGCCCCTAGTAGGTGACTATCAAACATGCTTATCCTCATTTGTAAACTCCCCCTTTAATTCTTAGGGTAAGGCATAATCTTTATCTTTCATATTAAAAACAAAACAGACACGATCCCAAGCCATGTACCAGCTTGTTTTAAAAATCTTTGTAGGTGGCACTTAGTGTAGTGGTAACCACTGTCCAGGTCCTTTCTGTTCTACAAGCTCTGTGTCTCCCACAGTTGCTCTGCAGTGGCTGGAAGTGAGTCAGCAGCGTTTGCAACGAGGAGTCGGGCATCTTCAGCGTAGAATATGGGAACTTAAAAAATGGCATGGGCATTAAGGCAGTTTTGTAGTATCTCAGGCAGTTGGTTTGAGTCTCGATTAAAAGCCTTTTTTCTGTAAGAATACCCAAACCTGATCAGACCAAATGTCTCTTTATTGTGGTATTTCTTAGAACAACCAACAGCAAATGCTTGGGGAAGGATATAAATCTAGGGCAAATGTGTCATTCTCCAGAATATTCCCCATGACTTTCCACACTTTTACACTTTGGGGATTTCCTGCTCAATAGTGGCATGATCTGACAGTAGCATAATAAGGTGACAGCCACAATCAACTGAAAGGCTGGAACTTAACCACTTAAATGACAATCGGTCTTTTTTGAAGCTTCATAACACTACTTTTTCCATAATGCAGTGTAAGCACTTCCTGGTTGTGCGTGCAATGAGTTGTCATTACTGCAGTAATCCTTCTTACTGAAATGTAACCTCAGACTTTTATTTTGTCTTGAGTGGTCTCTGAGCTTCTAACCTCCTTCTGAAATCTTCCAGATAGATAAAGCTGCACTTAAAATATAAAATATTTGTTCTGTTGGCAGACATACAGGCTTTATTTCTGTATGGAATTAGTTTTCTATTGGAGAATATACAGATATGCCGTCCCCTTAATTTTGTATTGCCCGAATTCTTAAGATTATTCATCAGGCTTAAACTTTCAGGGCTGGATTATGGCTTTACCGTGGAAGACCAAGATATATGCATAAAATTTTTTCTTGTTGAAATACCAGGTAAGGTTTTTGTATTGTAAGTAAAATTGGGCTCTTTACTAAGAGCTTTCTCTACAGCTCTACAGAAGAAACCTCTACAGCTACTACAGAAGCTTTCTTCTCCAAGAGTTTTAAATGATTTCTCTTTGGGTAAGACACTTGTTCACGGGTGAGCATTTAATCTGTGGTTTTGTATTTAACTAGTAACAGGATTAAGATTTTGAAGAGCAGCCCTTTCAGTTTCCTTCATCAGTGTATTAAAAGAGAGTATGTATCTACTGTGAAGACCTGTTAAAGCTTGAGGATTTTGTGCTTCAGTGCAAATGTAGAAAACCTTGGGTGCTCCCCTCTGCCCTCCAGCATCTTAGACTTTTTGCCAAGTGACAGCAATAAAGAATATCTGGTTTATTAACAACTCATGGCCATAAAAATCTTGGGGTGACAAGGCCTGTTTTCTCGTAGTTGTTCTGAGCAGTTGACTGCTTTCTTCTGGCACTGCTGTTTCTGTGGTCATGGTGGTTCTACAAGATGGTAGTTAATGATCTTTGCAGAAGACTGAAGAGATGCAGCAGGACTAATGCCTACTGACAGCAGCTGTGCTTCTGGTAGGACTGGATCTTAGGTCTGGCCTCTGTAAAAGTTGTTGCTCACCTTAAATGTTAAGCGTCCTCCAGTGTGCAGTGATAGAAACAGCTTTGCTGTTCTAAGAAACTTTAAAATATAGGATGACTCCCATCACTTAAAAAATTTATAGCTTTAACATAAATTCTTTGTATAGACGGTAGGGTCATCTTTCAGGAAATAAGTCATAGTGCTTGTGTTATTTAAGTTGCATATCATTGCCTTTTAACTTAAATTACAAGACTTTGCTTTTGTTAATATTAACTCTTATGTATATGGAGTGTTTTAGGACAACCCTTGCAGTCTTCAGCAGAAACACTTCACCATTTTACAGTAGTAGGATGGTGTTTTGTAAAGGTTTTTATTAAATCCTTGGTGGGGTTTTTTGTTGTTACTTTCTGTGGTTTGGTGCAGCAAAATCTACTGGTAGAGGTAGGGATTTTTTTTCTGCTTCTGGTAAGAATAGAACCAATATAAAATTTTGTCCTGCACTTGTGGAAACCTGTTGGAGACTGATAGCATTGTTCCTGCCAGGGAAAAAGATTGAGCCTACAGTTTCCATTGCTGAAATAGCTTATGCCTGTTATGATTTTGAGTGTTGGCACCTGAGGAAAAAATTGACAGTTAGGCTTCTTCAGTTGTCTATTGCTTGTGCTGTAGTGACACAGCATAACATAAGGGGGTAAAATGATGGGGGAGGGATGATGAGTGGGCAAGGTAAGTAGGTCACAGAATAGGGAAGCATCATATTATGGGTGATTTAGACTGATAACATGATGATATTGGCAGAATCTAAATTCATTTTGGACTCAATAAGGGCCTTTTCCAGTCTAAGTGATAAAACACTTATGTTGAGTAGATGGGATAGTTGGGGCTTAGTCTCATTTGTTAACGGTCTTGTTTTCTGTATGTGGGATTCCCACCAGTTCTAGAAGCTGGAAGATAAATGGTGAATTAATTGAAGCACTGTGTGTCAGGACAAAGCCTCTGATTCCTGGATATCTCATACTAGGCTCTCAGTTAATATATATTTAACATTTTCAACTTCTATTTTTCTAATACATCACAAGCAATCCTAATGTGGTTAGGTAATGAAAGGATTATAGCTAACCTGAAGTAATTCAAGCTTTTGCTTCCACTTGAGTATAGGAAATATGTATTTAATAATTTTTTTAACCTCGAGTTTAGAAGCCCTTTTCAAAAGGTTGAGATTATAAATTGTGTGTTACTTTTTAGTGTAAACAGCTGCTTGGCATGGGTGGATATGGTTGCTCTGGTTATCCT
>BJBW01001438.1:140970-161103 GCA_004320125.1 Scolopax mira
GTTACATTATATTCCAGTTAACAAATGAGTGGAGCATTATGTATCCTTCAGTTTATTCTTACTGTGCTGAAAGCTAGCTCATACCTGCTTATGCTTTTCTCACTATTCAGTGACTTTTTCTGAAGCCCTTTGGAGAACATGTGTTCCTGTAGGGTTGGACTAATAACTATTATCCACTGTGAAAACCATGTTTGTTGCTAACATGCTAATGCTGAATCCTTTTTGTCTATCTCTTAAAAAAAAAAAGTAAATTCAAGACATGTCTATAAAGAATTTTGTTGGGGCCCTTGTCAAATGCATTTAAGAGAATATCAGATCCTTCCTTTGTGTACATGCTTATTGATTTGTTCAGAACATTCCAATGTAAAAGTGAGGAATATATATGAAAGGAGGAGGGAGCCTATTTTCATAAGCTATCATTAACATACAACTTTTGTTGAATGGTTTGAAAGATGCTTTAGCTGTAAGAATAACTGTCTGACCTTTTCCTCCTAGAAATGGTTGAATCAATGAAGAAAGTGGCTGGAATGGATGTAGAGTTGACAGTGGAAGAAAGAAACCTGCTTTCTGTTGCATATAAAAACGTGATTGGAGCCAGAAGAGCTTCCTGGAGAATAATCAGCAGCATTGAACAGAAAGAGGAAAACAAAGGTGGAGAAGATAAATTAAAAATGATTCGGGAATATCGGCAAATGGTAAGATGTAGTTGGTGTTACAGGATAATGCTGTTTTGTTAAGGTCTGGTTTTATCACCCTTGCTGTGAACTGCTCTGATACTCCAGACTGCCTGCAGTGTGGTGAGTTGTAACGAGGTGACAGTTTTGAATGGATGAAGTTTGTTTTTTATCTGGAGAATAGACTTGGTGAAGGGGCGAGGTTGTGTGTGTTTGTGGAAATACTCAAAAGGGCAGCAAACTTGAAGGAGAAAGGGATTTTTGTTCAGTGCATCACCATATGTACTCAGTATTTGAACTGTGATGGCATTTAGTTTCTTCCCCACTTAATCAATGAGCCTGCATGTGCTCAGGAGACATTATTCTTTCCCCTCCAGCCTGACTTATCCTCAGCATATTCCCTGCTTATTTTGGAAAATTAACATGTCAGAGGAGGTGTTTGTCCAGTTTTTACTTCTGATAAGCTGCTTTGACTTGTACAGATGGTAACACTTGTGCTATTGCAGTACTCTCCTGCAGATTTCAAAATGTTAACATTGTTGATTGAAATGCCAACACAGGGGAGGGATCTTCGGTGGTGGTGTTGGCATAAACACAGGCAGTGTAAGCCAAATGGCCACTCTCTTTGACTCCTTCACCTTGTCTTTAGTAACTGTGATAATTGCATTTCATGTATGTTGGCCTTATTTTGTTACTTTTCCCCCAGATCAAAACTTGGTGAGAGTTGGTGTCAACTTGGTGCTTGGCAGTTGGGTGACAGTGAGGAATTGTTGCCTGGTTAGTCTTGCATTAGCTTGGGCAGCTACACTTGTATGAAATGAATGCTGAGAAAGTATGGCTTCTTAGACACTGTCTTGTTTTTAAAATACAGATTTATTTTTTTTTCCTGGTCCCTAAGCTGGTCAGTCACACTGAGAGCAGTTAAAGCAGTCAATTTAAGATAAAGCACTCCATGTTCTTGAGGATGGAGGATGTTAAGATGTCATGGTCATCTCGACTGAAACTTGCGTGTGTAATAACCTCTAGGGCCTTGTTATCCTCTCTCTCTTGAGAGGAAGAAAAATTGATGCACATAACTTCATACTGAGTCTAGTCACTCTGTGCAGCTTTACCTAAAATGGAGAACTTGGAGCAAGCTTTGACTTTCATCAGTAAGGACTAATGAAACCTTCAGCTATTAGAACAGTGAGTTGTTGTTCCCTCCTCACCCCCCCCCTTCCTTAAATGATGGTTTAGCACAGAGCAGGCAGGCTCCCATGCTATTTAAATCCTACACATTTCTGCAGAGACTTAATCTCCATTATTTGGGGACAAGTGCTTCCACATGGTTCAGATCTTCACTTCCAGAGAAACAGTGGAGTCTATTATATCACCTGGCACTGATTCATATACTACCAATGGAAATGATGTTGGCTTGGAAATCTTTTCCCAGGAATGCCTCTGGACTACTTTCTGTTGACTCACAGGGTTTCTGTTGCTCCATGGAATTATTAAAGTTGTGAGTTTCTAATTTTATGTTGGAATGCTGATGGGATGAGGCTCTGCCAGTTACATACAGTCCCAAATATCATTTCTTGATGGGTGTATAAAATCTTTCAAAGAGAACATACAAAATAAAACAATAGCTATCTGATGATTGTTTAAACTTGTCTTCTATTGTGTACTTCCAGGATTTTTTGCACAGCATTTTGTGGGTTAATACTGTCTTCTGCAAAAGATCCTTTAATAGTGAAAAGACTCTTTTCTTGTTTTTGAAAGGACTGTAAAAAAGGTGTTGTTCTGTATCTCTCTTTGTAAAGAGAGCAGGTATGTTGCAGTCCAGGGGGGTGTGCAAAAAAACCATGTGTATGTAGTCCTTGAAGTCCCTAGAGAGAGGCTGTTTATGGCACAGTGACACTCCGACAGTATCTTCAGCTCTTAAATCCTTAAAGGTAAGAGCTGTCCAGTTGCTTTAGGTGGAAGAGGGCTGTGTAGAACTGTAATGTACTTCTGTACTGGAGCAATGACCAGCTGGGTCTGCTCAGTGCCAGCCTGCATGTCCCTAGAGGCTTCTGTAGCTGAAGACCAGATCCTCTTTGTACCTCCTGGGAGACTTACTGTGAGTTAACACCGAATCCTAGAATTGTCTAGGTTGGAAGAGACCTTTCAGATCTGTTGTAAGGCAAGTGTTAAAGCATTTGGCAAGGCACCACAGGAGCAGTAAGGGCCTGGAGAGCATACTGCAAAGATTTGGGTGATGCTTCTCACTAATGCTGCTGGAACATAAGTATCGCAGCTGCTCTGTTGACATGCTCAGTGCTTCTCTGGAGAGAAGGTCCAGAGCAGGCTCAGCAGAGTTCTGGTCATGCTACATTGTCACCAAATGCCCATTATTGCAGCGTTTTTCAGAGTAAATTCAGTGTTGTTGGGTGATACTTCCCAGTCTTAAAGGGCTCTGAAGAAGGAAAAGAACCACAACAGAACACTTGTCTGGGAACTCATAGGCCAAGTGTAGAGCACTGGGGAGCTGGAGAGAACCAGCATCTCTACAGAAACACATCTCTCTCACCTGCCAGGTGTGACACACCTGGAACCAGGTGTGACCTTGCTCAGCTAGAGAGTGATGCTTGAGTTGAAATGAAAGGTGTACCTCGTGTGAAAGTAATTGGTGGTTTTGGTCTGCATCAGTATCTATTATAATTTAACACATGCTCTTAAAAATGTTTGGAGTTTGTTTGGGCTGTTAGCTAGGTGACTTGGGGCAGAACTCAAGGGATGATGGGTGATAACAGAATAGGGGTCAGGCTGGCTTTGTCTGAGGTGTATATGCTGGGCAACTGAGAGGTGCTGGAAGATGCCAGGCTGTGCCTTTACCCAAGCCACATAAGACAAATGTAGCAAAACACATACATGGCCATGGGGGAAATTGGCACTTACTTGCCTCCTTTGTAGAGAGGCTGCTCTTCTGAGTCCTATTGGTCCATTTGGATACACAGAAGTAAAGCCCTTGGCTTTCTCATCTGACTGCATCTCTGTAGATGAGAACACACTAAAGCTTATGGTCTTTGTCCTTGAGAGGATGAAGTGGTGTCTGTACAGAGCACAGGAAAAGCAAATCCCTTCCCTAAGAGCATAGGACAAGCATTCACCTTCCTCTTACTGCTCTGTTTGTGGCCTATGAGAATGTGTTTCTAATGTTCTGATTTAGAACCTGGGTTGTGTTTTAGAGTAGCTGCAGGGCTTGCTCTCCTTCCCCTCTTAGAAAGCTTTGTCTATGAATTGGCATAAATGTGAGCGGTCAGTCTGTCTGTTTGGGCCTGGGAGGGAGGGAGGTTACAGGCTTCAGCAACTGTTTCTTGCTGTTCTAGTTTCGTGTTGTGTCTCAGTTGAGGTGCAGCTATTTTGGGGGCTATGTATTAAAACAGGTCAAAGAACTAGTACAGGCTACCCTTCTCCTGCTTGCTTCTAATAAGTTTCCTTATTTAGATCACCGGGTGGTTTACAAGCTTTTGTGTCTGCAGAGCTAAGAACACAGTCTGGAATCTGATTAAGCCAGCACTACTGCTAAAATGGAGAGACAGGGTGGCTGTTGGAGGCTTCAGTGCACCCATTGGGGTGGGCAGTCTCTCTTTGACCATCAGAGCCTGTAGGTAGCACCATGTGGCAGATCTGGAGCTGGGAGGGTGATAGACCCCAGACCTACCTCTTCTGGATGCTCTGAAAAGGCTTAGTGTGGGCTCTTGTGCTGCTTTGCTGAGCTCATTGAGCCATTCTGTCTAGAACAGACCTGTTGGTAAAAGAGCTTTTAGGGCTTTGTTGTGGGGGTTTGTATTGTTCTTTAATCAACTCAATTTGTATTAAATCTCTTTAAACTAAGCTTAGTCAGGACGTTTACATTGCCTGGACAACAGCTGATCTCCGATAACTTGTGTGACTGATCCTTTAAGCAAAGCTGAAAAAGGTCTGTCTGAGATGAAATAGAAGCTTGTACGTGTATGGTTATTTAACAAAAGAGGATTAGAAACTGATTTAATTCTTTGCAGTTTTGCTGTAGATCTCTCTGCAAAAGAAGTCATTGAAAAAGAGGATCAAGAGGAAAGAAGTTTGCAGGAACTGACTCCTGGCTAAAGGTTTTATAGCTTTTGTAGCCCAAGCATATATGAAGTAGATTCTTCTCAAATGACCAATATTTCAGCAACTTCCTTAAGCATTTGTCATGTAACTTTATAGCATCTAACCCTTCCTCTGACTGTTAGGGCATTCTGACGTTATATATGAAATTTGCTGTAGATTAATTTCTCTAAAGGAACTTCTGTAAATCCTTAAAGTAATTTTGTACAAATTGGTATGTGTGCGTGTGCCAGTTTAACATTTATTTTGGATCTAGAACTTTTAACATCTTTTGAGGATAGATGTTGTGGTTACAAACCCTAAGAGCTGGGGAGCTCTCTGGTGATAAAAATATCATGGCAATAAAAATGCTTAAAGAAAGCAGGAAACAGATTTGCATGGATGGGAGAGTAGGAAGGGACTGAGTGGGGCTGCTTGTGGGATCCAAAACATGCAGTTACTGGTAGTTTCTTGTAACTAATGTTGATGCATTTACTTAAAAAGATCTCTAGTAATAAAAGTAGCTTGAGCTGGAGTTGTCTTTGGCTGTAGCTATGAAAGTTACTGCTAAATCAGGAAAGAGCAGCAGTAGGTTACTATGTGCATTTAACCAGCCACTCGTACTGAGAACGATGCGGGATGCTGAGAGCCAAGTCTGGTTTTGGCAATGTTGATGTCAAAAGACAGTTTTTAGCTTTTTTGGGTATGCTTAGTTTCTTTGCTTTCAAGTGTGAAGCTTTCTCTGGTAAAATCTAACCTCGTAGAGCTTGCTTTGTATTGTGTATTTGAAAAAAAGAAAGGTGATATGACCATGCTTTCAACTTTGGCTATTAAAATCCAAATCTGTTTTTAAATAAGGCTTTATGTATTGGTTTTCTTTGACTCTAGATCTTGCTGTTGGTATTGATGACTTCTGCTTTTTCTCAGAGTTGTTATGCTTTGCTTTTGTTTGTTCTCCTCTTGTATCTGATCTTTTTGTTTGTGTGGCACATCTTTGTTCTGATACTCCATGATTTTTGTATTAAGGTCCTTCTGGTAGAGCATTACCTCCCAAGTAGTCACTAGAAACTTGTTCTGAAGGTGCCATTTAACTCTGTGGTGGAATGGAGTTTAGCTGATTTGAATTAATTACTTTCAAATTGTCCCCTTCACCATTGCTACTTTTTAGGGTATCTTTCCAGGGTCAAAAACTTAAGGAATTAGGAGTTGTGCAAGCCTTGCAGTAAGGAGTTATATCCTGAGACAGACTTAAAGCAACTGTCTATCAGGATGTCTTCCAGGGAATTCATAATTCTGTTGTGCATTTCATCACACATCCATCAGTCCTTACCTTTTTTGTGCATCAGCTAATTGTGCAGAACTGTTTTGCTTAATGCATCTGTGGAACAGCTGCATTTGTTGTTTTTCTGCTGTCTTCCCCTTCTTTGGATTTTTAGGATGTTGGCTGTTTGATACTTTGATATTTTTTTCATAGCTCTTAGTGTAATACGCTACTCTCATCTCTGTTTTGTTGGTTTTTGTTTTTCTTTTTAATAGGTTGAGACTGAACTGAAGTTAATCTGTTGTGACATTCTGGATGTACTGGACAAACACCTCATTCCAGCAGCTAACACTGGCGAGTCCAAGGTTTTCTATTACAAAATGTAAGTATCTTCTTGTGAGGCAAGGACCTCTTACTGCATCTGAAGTAGATACAGAAATAAAGTAGTTCTACATGTGTGTTGTGCCTGCTCAACCCCAGTAACCTCTTCTAGAAAGAGGGCAGTTCAGTCGTGTCTGACCAGTCTCCCCTTTGGACTACTTAGAGGTGTTAAATGTCCTGATTGTGTGGTTTTGGATAGATGATGTTGTTTGGAATAAGGTCATAAGAACTTAAGCTGTTGTCCAGCTCTTCAATGTAAAAACAACTGTTTTCTTTAAATAAGCTGATAACATAGAGATTCCATTGCTGTTTCAGTGTTTCCTTGCATGAGCTGCACACTCGGAAGAAAATTAGGTAGACAGACAACTGTCATGTAGTATCAACTCAAAAGTTGCATTACCAAATTAAACTTGGCCTTGGAGTATGTTGTTGTGTCGCTAGTTTGCATATTTTGTATTTCCTGAAGCACAATTTAATTCTTGAAGTGATTGAGAGCTTTTTCCCCTCTGGTTGATTTATCTCTACCCTTCAGATTAAAAACTCATCTAAAAGATGAGATGTGGTTGTGCAGATAGAGTTTGGTAATGCAGAAGGTAATACTATGATTTCATGTATTAATGCAAGAAGGTAAGTGAACCCAAACTGGTTTTTCCTGCCTGATGACTTAAAATTTACTGAAATACTAGTGCCCTGTTGTCTAGAGAGTCGTTCGGCAGCGGTGTCCATTGTGCATGAATATATCGACTTCAGTTTCGGAACTAAGCTTTGAATTTAGTTGCTGATGGGGAAATAAGGGCTACTGATGTGCTGGTTCTGTTTGCAGGAAGGGGGACTACCATAGGTATCTGGCTGAGTTTGCCACAGGAAATGACAGGAAGGAGGCTGCAGAGAACAGCTTGGTGGCTTATAAAGCTGCTAGTGACATTGCAATGACAGAACTCCCGCCAACACATCCTATCCGCTTAGGACTTGCGCTCAACTTCTCTGTATTCTACTATGAAATTCTTAATTCTCCTGATCGTGCCTGCAGGTAGGTGGTGACTGGGAAGATGGGAAATGTTTATGTGAATATAGCAAACAAGCCAGAAATGGTTGCTTCTTGGGTAACTGCTTTTCCTCAACAGGAATGCTGGGATGGCTTTCTTCCTGACAATAGCTGATGACTTGCTCTGTGTGAGGTCAATTTGTTGGAATAGTGTTCAACTTTGTTGTTTTCCTTTGAGTCCAAATCCATTTGTTTATCTGGGAGTGGATCATGTCTGAGAAGCAGAGTAGGGGTAACCTTGGCTTGATCCAACTAATGGCAATCTGAGAGCTTGCTGTGTTAACTCTGGGCATGCTCTTATGCCTCAAAAAGCGTGAGGTGATTTAAGATTCCTCTCTGTTGGTGAATCTTAAGAGGGGTCATGTTACTCATTTCTGTGAACTCTGGGCATGTATAGAATGACAATAGCTCATCTGACTAGAGGGGCTCAACTCATGAGGATAAAAGTGAGGACTGAAGCAAGTATTGTTTGTCTTGTATTCCTATCATTGCATGTTATGTAAAATATTTTCTTTTAAGCTTTTAGGAGACTGTGATCAATTGTATTGCAAGATGTAGAAATAGTTAATAAAAAAATAGAAAAATGTGTTGCAGAAGCTGTGGGTGTCATGTAACCAAACTAGAATATGGGTGTTCAGAAGCACAGGATTAACTTGGGTGATTCTGGATTCTGTTTAGCAACATTTGTTCATTCTGACTTTATTCTGTGCTTACAGGTTGGCAAAAGCAGCTTTCGATGATGCTATTGCAGAACTGGATACACTGAGTGAAGAAAGCTATAAGGACTCTACACTTATCATGCAGTTGTTACGTGATAATCTGACACTATGGACTTCAGACATGCAGGGTGATGGTAAGTAATCGGCTCTGAAATGCTGCTGTCCCCGATCGTTGCCCACAAAACTCTGTGTGGAAATGTAGATTGGTAATTGACCTCCCTGAATTGTGTCTTTTCTTAACCCTGGATAAGTTGATGGGGTGACACTAGTTTCTTTTGAGAAGCTTTTAAGCGCTCTCTTGAAGGAAGGTGGTGTAGAATTAGTAACACTAATTATTTTTTTTTCTTCCCCACCTGGCTGTTCAGTCATCTGTGTCATTTTAAAAGCAGTGACTTCATATAATTAAGCTTTTCTTTCTTATGGCTTGTCCTGTCCATCTATGGTTGTCCTTCCAGCCAGATGTGAATCTCCAGTGCAGGAGGAAGTCCTGCAAATGATCTAGTTCCCCCTTTTTTTTCAGGTCACTCAATATTTCTCTTGGCATTTTAGTGGAAGACTTAACTGCCATCGTACTAATCGCTTCCCCTTACAGTGCTTCCTGTATCTTTTAGTCTTCTTAGGAAGAATTGAGTATGAAGAGAAGAGAAAAAGGGATTTTGTAGAATACTTTGTTAATGGGGTTAGCTTGGAGAAATCTAATTTCCCAGTTGAGATATTCAAAGTAATTTTTCAATACTCCCCCAAAATACTAGGTTGTGGCTCCTGAAGCGGGCTATTGCCAGAGCAGACACTGAGTGTGTCCTGTTGCAGTGGCAGAGGGTGGGACACTGATTGCTTCTGTTTACTAACATTTGAGAGTTAGTTAAATTTTTAAGTGTGAATTTACATTTTTGTCTGCAAAAATTATGTCATGGAGAGAGACAGGTGGAAAGAGTTGGGTTTCTTTGCTTTTAACTTACAGGGTGGGAGGGAAGGAAGGCAGTCCTGCTTAAAGTATGTCAGGTACTTAGAAATACACAGAGGTTTGAAACAGTGTTGTGCTTAACTTCAGATAAATAAATGCCTTAAATTTTTTGGTAAGATGTTACCTGAAGCATGGTGATAGCCATATAGAGTTATTTTAAAGTACTTTATTGGGGTAGTGTCCATTTGAAGGCACTCGTATTAACTTTTTATTGACTACCTGGGTTTGTTTTAAAGAAGTATTGTTACTTGGTAGCTTCTGGCTCTTGCTGCAGGGCCCATTTTGCCTTGATTGCATTGAGCTTTAGACAGAAGCAGGAAAACTGTTGCTGGGGGAGGTGTCTTGGCTCCCAGGTCACCCTGCAGCCTCGGTCTCTTGCTTAAGTCCTTTGCTGGAGGTCACACCTGGCTTTCAAAGATGTAAGATTATTATCCAGTGGTGCTGAAGGATGTGTGTCCTGGATGGGTCTGTAAGACTCTGCTCAGAATACTGCAGGTGCCTTCCTTGCCATGGTCAGGCTTTGGGAAAAGAAATCTCTTCCCAGTCCCCACAATTCAAATATAACCTTTTATTTTATGTTTTTTTTAAATGGAGAGAAATATCCTGGTGCTCTCTGGGAACACTGAGGAAACCATTTTGGCTGGGACACTATTGTGAGAGAGCAGCATTAGAACACCTTCCAAAACCTATTGATATTTGCATGTGAGCTGACAAACATCTATCTTATTTATCTTGTATATCGTAGAAGTTCACCAAGATGATTTACAGAGGCTCACTTTTTTTTTTGCATAGACTTAAATTTCTTTTATAATTAGCTCCATAGCATAGAAAATAGGTATATTTCTTCTAAGTATTTCAGATTATCCTACTTACTTTTATGATGCGTGCCAGAAAGATGATGATGACAGAATTTAAACTACTGCAGAACTACTTAAAATCATGGTGCAGTTCTTCATGTCCACAAAAAAATACAGTTTATGCATAATGTTATACATAGGTGCAAAGTTAAGTTTTCTCACTTCTTCATACCATGCTCATGCTGTCGTTTCCAGAAAACTTGGTATTTCTGAAATGGGTTAGGGCCTTTGAAGATTGTTAAAGTTAATAGTGGCCCTGAGATCATCACAATTACCAGTTTCCTGAGGGTGAGGGAGACTTGAAAAGGGCTTGTTCTTTTGTGTTAAGCTTTTGCCTGTTCTGCTTTCAGGTGTGTAGGCTGTAGGGAAGGACTTTGTAAGATGAGGTGTTACTCAGCTGCTGCACTTCCCCATCTCCTTACTGTATCCCTCAGCCATGTCACAGACGAGCTGTTGAGTTTATTTTCACGCTTGTAATGTCGTCTTCATATGATTCCTCTTCTCCCCTTCTTTCCTGCTGTATAGATTCCTAAAGGAAAGTCCAACTGTTCATTTCCTAAAAACTCTACTTTGTAAGTCTTCGTCATGACTTAATGAACTTTTCAGCGCCAGTTTTCCTCCAATCACTAATCATGCTTGCCTCTGTCACTCTTTTGCTGCTGATGAATTGCTTGGATATTTGACTCCATTCCAGGGTTAAGCAAAGTTCTACCACTGTGGGACCTGTTCCCCCTGCCCAGCTCCAATAAGCTTGACTTAGATCCAAAGTAACTTACGTGTTTGGGAATTGAGCTGCGTTCCTGGATGGATATTATATTTGGGCATGAAAAATATTTTCACAATCGCCTGTTACAGGAGTATTTGCTTAAGTGTGTTGGCTGGAGCATGCTCAGATCATCTTTAATCGTCTTCCTGGGTTAGGGCCTCTGCTTTCCTCTCTTAAATGATCTGTTCTGTAACTTTAACTGTAATTTTTATTGTTGCTGAATATCAGATGTCTTGTATTCCTAGGCCACCTCTTCCAAAATCTACCTTGTGTTGTACCTGGGGATAATTCTGAATCTGGACATGCTCTGAGCAGGCATTCGGATCAGATGCTGAAAGCCATTAGTCTCATTCAGTTAGATTTTATTGCAAATTAATTATTTTGAATGGGTAATTTTTGTTTATTGCCCATAAGAGTACCATCTCACGTGGTTAAGGATAATTGTAAAGAAAACCATTTTTCAGTTTCTCTTCTCAATTAACTCAATCGTGTGACACTTAATGTGTCCTGGCACCAGCTCAAGAACATTTAACTTTTTTCCTGGTGCAGCAGAAACGGGGCAGAGGGTGTTGCATGTACCTCTCCCAGGGGAGGCTCAAGTGTAACCAAAGAGTCTTTATGGAGAGATTGCCATTTCAGTGCATGTTGCAGCCTGGTTGACTAGGTCCAAAGTGGCCATTTTAAGAGAAATTAATTACCCTAATATGTTTTCCTTTAATGACCTCAACCCTGGGGTTTTCTGTCATGTTGGACTTGAAGTACAGATGTTCTTTCACATTTCTTTTGGTACCTTTATTATGACATCAGTGTTAGTTTATAAAATTGATGGCAATACTTTGCTGTGGTTGAGACTTGAGCAAAAACAAAAAAAGCTTAATTTCTAAAACCTGTTTCAGTCTCATTTCTGTAGCTGTGAAGAGCTGTCCTTAGCGTGCTCTCTAGAGGTTTTTGGGAAGGAATTTTCTGACTTGAGGATGTTGATCTACAGCCCTTCTGATGACTCTTGTCTTGGCTGTTCATCCTTTGGTCAACAGGATCAGTCTTTGTTTTCAGAAATGGTGGTTTTTATTTGTCCTTCTGACAGAGTATGTCTCCTAATAGCCCGTGCTCCAGCTTTGTGTGAAATGTGAGGAGGTGATTATAAGGCTTAATTTCCATGGAAACGCTTCACTCCGGAACTGGCTCCGTTGAGAGTGTGTGTGGCATTTCTGCAAGTGCGTGAGCGAGCGTGTGTACTTGCATGAAACCATTAATATCTAGTTGCTCGTTAAACCATTCTGCAGGTCTCTCTTTTTTCCAAAGTTAACATCCTCCTCTACTTTTAAACCCTTCCATAGGTGAAGAACAGAATAAAGAAGCGCTGCAGGATGTGGAAGATGAAAACCAGTGAGACACAAAGGCCAACAAGAGAACCCATCTCTGACCACCCTTCCCCTTCCCCACAAAAACCCTCAGTGTCACTCTGAGAACCACCAAATCTGACTTTTACATTGGATCTCAGAATTTAGGTTCCTGCCCTGTTGGGTTTCTTTTTTTTTTTTTTTTTTTACACAGTTTAAAAGTTCTTAAAAGGCAAGAGTGAATTTCTGTGGATTTTACTGGTGCCAGCTTTTAGGTTCTTTAAGACACTAACAGGACTGCGTAAAGGCTCTTTCAGCATTACTGTGTTGTCTCCTGCCAGATGTGGTGGTTGCCATCAGAGGTGGATGTTACACCTGAAGGCCGTTAGACTCCTAGGGGAGAGAGGAGAGATGTGTTAGGAGAAGGAGGTAGTGTGCATGTGGTGGCATTTTTTTTCTTTTTTTTTATATATAACTGTTTAAACCGAATTTTATACCAATGTTTAAAACTTAATTGGGTGTTTAGCTTGAAGTTGCAGGTTGCATTGGGACATGTATTGTAGTGGTTTTACTGTATAAAAACAAACAAACAAAAAGTTTCCAAACTGCTGAAATGTTGCTGAAAATCATGGTGCTGGTAACAGTTCAACAATCCGTGGCTGCTCATTCTTGCCTATTCTTTACTTTTCCTCAAAGCAGGTTAGCATTGAAGGTGGCATTGATAAGCCTGCATGCGTGTTCAATATTTTTTTCTTTCTCCCTCCCCTTTCCCCATCTCCCTTCGCTCGCTCAACCTTTTTTGTTCAGTATGTGTAACTTGAAGCTAATTTGTACTACTGGATATCTGACTGGAGCCACAGATACAGAATCTGTATTGTTCTTACTGAAACACAGCATGGAATTAACATTAAACTTAAATAAAACAAACCTAAATTAAAAATGCCAAATATTACTATGACTTTCTTTTATATTTTAGCTATTTTGGGAAGAGTAACACGGCTTTGTTGCTTGTGATAGGAACATTTGGAGAGGGAGAGAGAAAAGAGAAGGAACAGGATTGTTCTACAGCCATGAGCTAAAGTAAGAGCCCAGTCTTAGCCGTAAGTAGTCCCACTCTGAGCCCAGTCTCCTGGAGATGGCCTGGGGGTACCAGGAGGAGTTGGAAGCCCTTCCACACCATTTACCCCTTTCCCCACCTGAAAGCACAGGAAGATGTGGTCTGGTTGGTGCATTCACCTCAACGCCATGTCCTAGAAATCTCTGGGAATAATCTATTCCTTGTAGTAGATGGGCCCAAGAACCAGAGATTCAGGTACCCTCCCTCTCAAAAAAAATTAAGGAATGTGTTAAACCAGTTCATACAACAAAGACAAAGTGTAGTTTGGTTGTTTATTTTTTTTTAAAAATGTATTTAGCGTAGTCTTGAAGAGGTTATATCATAGCACATACAGCATTGTATAGTATGTACACTCTGGCACATACAGCAGTAGGGGGGGTATGTACCACAGTGTAGACAGCATTCCAGGCCTGGGCAGTGTGTGTTAACAACATCATGTCAGAAACCAAGGAGGAGGAGATGGAGCCAATCGTAGGTGAGTGGCAACACCTTTGGTTCTGTTTTACTGGGGGCTTGCTGTGGGTGGTGTTGCTACTGCAGCAGGATGGAGGTGGGAGGCCAAGGGTTTCTAAGGCAAGTTGAGTGCAAAATGCACTGTTTGAGGTGCAGAAGGTGGAAGCTGGAGCTGGGGGTTGCAGTCAGCAGGTATTTGACACGCAGCTGTCCACCCTGTAGCCATGGGGGTTCTTTGTTAAATAAAAGTGCTTAGTATTATTTTGCTTGCGCTGCGGTCTGACACCAGTTAGTGTTCAAACGGGGTGTCCCTTCCAGTGCTGGGTTAGAACTGGGGTGACAGTTTGCTGGGGAAGAGGCTTCCATGCCAAGGCATGGTGGGCAGTTGGGCAGTGAGGCCGAACGAGCCATCTCTTCCTTGTTAAGGCAGAACTGAGAGGCATTTATAGAAACCTTGTGGAGCTTTATTGTGGGAACTCAAAAACTTCCAGTTATCACTAAAAACAAGAGGAAAAGCAACTTTTTCTGAAGGTGCTGCTCTGAGCCTGATGAGCAGTGGTGGCTCCCAGACAGGTAGAAGGTGGGAGGGAAAGCTCAGGTGATGTCCTGCGGCCGAGGGCTCCGGGTTCCATTTCCAGCCTAGAGCAGGGTGGAGAAGTGACCTCTGCAGTTTGTGTTAATTAACATTTCTGTTTGGCTGTGAGGATACGAAAAAGTTACTATGGTATAAAAATACTACTATAGAGCAAGAAATGGGACAGATGATGACGTCAAGATTATAGAGTCTCTTGATCCAGATGAGTGACGAAATTATACGATGGGTTTCCCAGGTTAATCCCTTTATAAACTAAAAAACAACAACAAAATTCCAAATCTAAAACATAAAAAGTTTCCACATCAACTCCATCTCTTGTAGTGCATCTCTCATACTCAGCTATAAAGTATTTACAGGGTTTTGACTCATTTACACAATATGGCTTTAATATCTTGTAACGCAAAGCATCAAAATGTCTCGGAGCAAAATTCTTCATAAAACATTCTTTCTGAATACAAAGTTTGGCATTTCATCGATTTGGCTGACAAAGCAGCAGAGTTCTTTCTTTTCCTGTTGTGCTTTTTTTTTTTTTTTTGATGATAACAAGCACAAATTTTTGGTCGTTTCCATCAGGGCTTAAACTCTTTGAGTTTCAGAGCCAGAGCTACCTCTCCCTCCCAGCCCAGCTGGATGGTTCATGGGCCATGGTTTCCCGGACATGGCGTTGGACCCGTGTGTTTGCCACTAAGGTAAGGAAGAGAAGGCCTTTCTTTTGGAACTTTCATATTAAGACAAAAAAGCAAGATGGGTTTTGTGTGGATTTTTTTCTGAAAGTGCAGGTCTTTGGTAACAATAAACAGAATGAGCAAAGCGAGGGAGAAGGGAGGATTTTGCTGGGAAAAATGTCCAGCGGGATCTATCAATCAGGTACGGGCAGGCTGAGGGAGGAAAAGGTCCTGGTGTTGTGGCACTTTTATCATCGAGAATTCAAACGAGGAGCAACCTGTAGGAGAAGACAGATACAGAAGGGGTGTTGACAACAAAGATGCTGCAACAGTTCTAGCTCCTAAACCCAAAATCTTGGCTTGTGGAATTGATTGTTACCCTACAGCCTGGAATGTCTGCTCTGCTCCAAAGTACTGAAGTTGCCCGCTCTTGGCAGGAAACGAGCAGATATTGGCAAGTCTGTGGGTGAGAGGAGTCTGTGGTGCTCTGACCCCCCACTTCCTGAGCTTGTATTAACAACTGCTCCCTAGGTGAGCAGTACAAGAGGCTTTGCATGGCCTAGGAAGGAGGAGAGAGGGGTAAAACAAGAAAAACTTCAAAAAAAGTTCCAAGGGATGGCTCGCAAAGGCTGGGGGGGAGGGAAATTCCAGGATCTGTTTCTTCGTAGTCCAGGAAGTTCCTTGGTTTGCTGTTACTGATGGCAAATAAAGCAGCCTGATCCTCACTTCAGGATCCTTACACATCTAATCCCTTTTCCTCCAGGCAGTGCTACATTTCCAGCTCCTACAGGATGGGCTGTTTTGGTAAAGAATGAAGTAGAGACACTGAGGGCTGCTCTGAGGCCAGTCAGGACAGGGCAGGGAGAGCAGCTGTGGATTTATTTCTGAGCAATGTTTAATCTGACAATGCAGAAATCAGTTGCATGACTAGAGCTGATGAACAGGTTTTGGGTTTTTTTTGCATTCTGTGTTTTCAAATCCTCTTTCTAAAACTTGATTCGCAATAGAGTGTAGCATTAAAACCTGAATCTTGAGGATGGGGAAAAAACAAGTGATTGATGGGACAATCACTGATGATTTTTGAATATCCCTGCGGGTCTCTTGAGACTGGGCAGAGAAGCTCCAGCTGGGGAGAAGGCTGGCAGGGCAGTGCCTTCAGCAGAGGCCACGTGGTGTGTGTTTGTCTACTGCAAAAATCTGGGTTTGGATCCATTGGAAGTGATGACCCACCCTTTCTCACCCCCCTCAGCCTGTACTCACCACTGTTAGATGCCCATTCTTGGCTTTGGCTATAAGCAGTTCAGATCCCGATATAAAGTCAATTATGCCTTCTTTTCCTTGCCCAACTGTAAATTTGATGCTGTGAAGAGAAAGAGGTAAGGACAGACTTGATGAGTGTCTGTGGCCTCTCTTCTAGCTCAGTTCTACCCTTTTGCTTTGTAAGTGGCCGCTCTGTGTTGATGCTGAGATGAGAGATCTGCTTGTTGAGGGAAACGGAGCTGTAGTTAAGATGTTCCAGGTACATTTTAATGGTGAATAAGTACATTTCTGTAGCTCTTTAATGCTGAAGCAAAGCTCTCAGAATCAACACAGCTACTGAGAGGGACCTGGCTTCACTCACCTGCCCTGGTTGATGTTGACATTGTTGACTTTGTCTGCCTGGATGGCTGTCTTTGTTAGTGTCTCAATGACATGGTCACTCTGAAGGACAACATCTCCCTGGGAGGGAAGAGAGACAGTGGTTTATGCTCATGGCTTTACAGTGATTATGCTGTAATTAAAAGGAACAGAACTATCTCCCTAGGCCAGCATGGAAGAGAACTTCTTCAAGCAGACCAGGCTTGGTGGAGATCTCTGGGGACTCTTGTGGGTCACACTGCACTGGTGGAGGCTTTGTTGATTAACGAGGTGTCAGTAATAGGGGTCAGGGACAGCACTGAGCCTCTTGTGAACAAGTCACTGGTGAAGCCCATCTGTGCACGTGGATCTTCTGTGCTTTCTGCCTTTTAAAACCTTTTCTGGAGGAGGGATGGACGGGCCCCATTACCTTCTGTTTGTTATCCTCACAGTGGACGTGCAGCACAAACAAGTTATCGCTCAGGCTGCTGACGGAGATGCCTGTAATAGAGAACAATGGCCCTTTGACACCCAGCCCAGCTCCACCAGGACTCTCCCTGGTGTCTCCACCTCTCCCAGCCCAAAAACCCGACAGCTGAGAAGCTGCATAGCAGCTCTGTGCTAAGGTGACAGCGCAGAGAGGCTGCAGACAGACAGAGGCTGAAGAGGCTGCAAGGTGACAGACAATCAGCTTATAAATCTGCTCTTCAAGATGGAAAAGGACTTGTCAGATACCTCTGTCCCTCAGAAGAGAAGAAGAATGCCTATTTACAAACTGTCATCGCCCTCATGGACATGAAAAGGAGCTGCTTTGCCCAGTTAAGGGACTTATGGTCAAAATTTTACTTTTCAGCACTCACTGGACAGGTTATTCATGCTACTCTGTAGGGGGGTGAGTGGTGCAATTACTGGGGTGCTGAGAAGGAGAGGGACAATGGGAACAATGTGGTCGCTGTTGTCTTGCCTTTTATGTGTTTAAGAGTTGTTTAGATGTGGTGTTGGGGGATATGGTGTAGGGGAGAACTCTCTAGAGTGGGGCTGGTGGCTGGACTTGACCCCAAGGGTCTTTTCCAACCTGAATGATTCTATGTGGTAAGAAAGGCCAGAGCTGCTGTAGGAGCTTGGCTCCAGGAAGTGACTGCTGCTGGGAGGTCCCTGCCCTGCATCCAGGCCTGGGGGACAGACTGAACCCACACCCCCTCCCTGGGGTATTGCTCCAGCTGTAGCTGCACCGAGACCCACTGGGGCTCTGAATCCAGGGCTTCTGCTGCTCTGGCCAGTGGTGCCTGCCCACCACGCAGGAGTGAGAGGCTCAGCCTCTGTCCTGAGCTCTCAGGTTTATTGAAGGAAAAAAACAGTCCTCTCACCCTGGGGCAGGGATGAGTTCAGGAACGCTGTGCTGTTTCAGCAGTGTCTGTTTCTTCCTAGTTTATTTTTGGACTTTGTTTAATATCTTGACACTAGATATAAACTGGATTAGCTGTTTAAGTTGAACTAGACCAACCCTTGCAGAGAGAAACATCCATCTCTGCCGTAATAGTGTCTTACAGGAGTCACAGAGCCCCAAATTAGTGTTGCCCTTGGAAACTGCTTCCAAGGGTGACAGCTACAGCTGAACTGATGACACCAAAACTGGCTGTACAGAGGAATTGTAGCAGAGCTGGAGCTGGGAAGTGAGAGGTTTCAGACAAAGCCAAATGACGACTACAGTGCCCCAACCTCAGTGCTTTTCTCTCTCTGACCAAGGATTGAGTCCCTGTGAGGGCTGGAAGCCGGGGTGTCCCAGGCAGCTGCTGTGGGATCAATGGCTGGGGGGGTGTGCAGTTGGGAAATGGCTTAGGAGGGGATGCGGGGGGACAAATGGAGTAATTTTTGTGACATTTTAAGGAGTTTAATTTCAGAAGAATTTCATTTCAAGATACGACAAATTTTAAATGCTTGTCGGTATCGGACAGTTCCGTTCTTGCCCAGGACAAAGAGAAAGTGGTTATTGTTATTATTTAACCGTAGCCAAGCTTCAGCTGAAGCTCTCACCTGTCAGGTTGGCGTAGTCGATGCGCTGTTTGACCTTGGATTCCTGCACGATGATGGCCGCCGTCTGGGTGAGCAGCAGCTGCCGAGCTCTGGCTTTGTATCCTTTCCGGTCGTACTTGATGACAGGAACTGCATACTGAAATTAGTGTTAACAGTGCTAAAAACGCAATGTGCTTAATTGCCAGGAGTCACTGACCAGGGGCTGCTAAACTGGGAATGGAGACAGTTCTTCTGAGTCCTACCATAATGTCCTTGTTGACCCCCAGGGGTTCTGAGCAATAACTCAATGACTGGAGCTGCCTGGGCTTGAAAAAATCCAGGTCTGGCTTGGTTTCTTCTTTCCAGCCAGGCCAATTCTTAACTGACATAATTAAACTCGCACAAATCTCCACATCATATTCCTGAGCCATCAGCTCTCCCCACAGACTCTCTGCTGAGGTATTACAGGCTTAATAAAATAAAAAATTGTTTCTTCAGAAATCTAATCTTCCAATATTCTGCTGAATAACTCTAGAAGCTTGACAAAAGTATTAGGATACACATCTCACCTTAATGGCTTCATTTTCTAAAGCCTGAAGGACTTTAGCATTTATCTCTTCATTACCTGGATTGAAACCACAGAGATGGGGGTTAGAAAATTTCTGCAAGAAAAGAGCAGACTCACCTGCTCCCCTTCTTGCTCCCTACTCACCAAGTCGAGTGTTGATGAAGAGTCTAGGAACACTCTGGGGGTAATTGTCTTTTTTGCCCTTAAAAATCTCACTGGCAATTACTTTTTGTTCCAACTGCAAAGATAAAAGATGGATTCTTGTTTAAGGAGAAATTTGAGAAAGTTTACGCTAATTAAGTTTGTCTTAAAAGAGATGCTCCCTTTTTGGTTTTTTTAGCAGTCAGCATCTAGTTCTGACCTCTGACATTTTCAACAGGGTAGAAAAGAAATGTTTTTTTTTTTTTCTTTTCTCTGACAAACAGTACCATGCACGTTGCTGCCACACTGCCCTGGGACTGCCTGGTGCACCACCACCCTTTGGTCTCTTTCGTGGTGGCATCACTCCAGGGCACAGTCACCCCACACTGGGAATATGAGCCCATGTTCTTGGTTCCCAGCTTGAGCTCCTTCAGGCAAAGAACAAAACCAGTGACAGGAAAAAGGAAAAGCCCCTTTGCTTGATTTAAGCAAACGCATGTTACGGGTGCTGTTACCTTAGATGATTTATATGCAAAAAATATGCATTAAAAATACTTTGTCTCTGATTTGCTGGGGGAAAGAATGTGTTCTGCTGAGTTTCTACCTCCAGCTCAGCCATGGCTGGTATTAATCCTGTGTCCTTAATCACAGGCTCAGCCACTAACTAATCTACAGCATTTCATTACATGGGCTTAATGCTTTACAGGCCTGTGTGAGCACCTGAAATACTGTGCAACAAAAAAAGGCTTAATGGCAACTCTTACTATCAATCATCTCCAACAGTTTTATCTAAATTATTTAATGTATACATTTCCTATTATGTCCTTTCACTGAGCTTTTTTGAATATAAAAAAAAAATTCCCTCCCC
>BJBW01001438.1:161179-269084 GCA_004320125.1 Scolopax mira
TTTTACTCTCTACATTATACAACCAGAATAGTGCAGCCTCTTACATTTTTATCTTCCATGGGAAGAATAATAGGGCCTTTCAGTATAGAAATTATATAGAGGCATGGGTACACAGCAACACTGTTTAAATAGTATGTGTTGAAATACGTATATAATGGTTTTTATTTAATGTACATTCTAGTCTTTTGGGTTTGGGTTTTGTCTCAATGTTTTTGGATTGTTAACCAACTGTCCTTGTCCCTCCCATCCAGCTGCTCCCCTCCTCCATCTCACAGGATGTCATGGGGTTGGAAGGGACCTCTGGAGATCATCTAGTCCAACCCCCTGCCACAGCAGGTCCACCCAGAGCAGGTTGCACAGGAACGTCTCCAGGTGGGTTTGAATGTCCCCAGAGAAGGAGACTCCACCACCTCTCCCTGGGCAGCCTGTTCCAGGGCTCTGCCACCCTCAAAGTAAAGAAGTTCCTCCTCATGTTTAGGTGGAACTTCTTATGTTCATTTCCTCTTGTCCTGTCACTGGGCACCACTGAAGAAAGACTGGTCCCATCCTCTTGACACCCTTTAAGTACTCATAAGCATTGATCAGATCTCCTGCAATAAATAACCCTGAGAACCCCCCCTACAGTTTGTGAAATATTGTGATGTTCTCTCCTACCTGCTGCTTCCATTCCGGGCTGATTCTCTTGCAGTAGGTCCAGACCATGTTCTGCATACACAGCTGGCGCAGGAGCTGGGATGCCTGAAGAAGAAATCCTATAGTGAACAAAAACTCCTCAAAATTCCTGACAAACCCATTCAAACAGTGACAATGGATGAGAAGCAAGTGCAGAAAATGCATTGCTGAATTAAAACAGTTTCATGACTGAGTCACCTTTAAAATCAAATAATAGAAAGTTAATTTTTCCACCTTTCTAAGAGAGTTTGCCCTGCAACGTTCTCCTTTAGAATGGAGGATGAACAGCAGAGCACCCCATGTGCTGTGCCCTTCTGTGCTCCAAACCAGGACCTGGGGAGAACTGGGACTTTCTGCAATATTTTGGTTTGATCAGCTAAAACCCCACTTCTGCCAGATGCAGAATAATAAAGGCAACAGAGGAAGTTTAATACGTTCCACAGGCACCTGCATCGTCACTGCAGCCACTTTAACTGCCCAGAGGGAACTTAGTTTGTTCAGAGAAAAAGGGAATAAAATTTCAGAAATGGTGCAGAAAACCGTGTTGCAACAGCACCACGCTCTCAAAAATGTTCAATACTAGAGCTCTCCTAATTTTAGAGATACCTGGTGATGTTTGGCTCAATTCTAGCAGAGATGCTCATGCAATGTAGAACGTGAGTGGGAACCTGGTTCGTTCTTCTCTGAGAAGTGTCCCCTCAGGCCTTTGGTGGCCCCTGGTCTTCAACATTGGCTTTAGTTTCCTCCATCCCACATGTGATTGCCCCGAGCTGAAGGGTTGTACCTACCTCACACAGTGATGGAGGAGGAGTTGGCCACGATTTGTCCAAAACATTTTTTGGTAAATTACGTTTGAGGTTCATCAGGAAGGAGAAGCGGATGTAATCCAGGAAATATTCATTCTCTGGGCAGCGAGGGTGGTTCCGGTAAATAAAGCCTTTAATGAACCTGAGGGGGAAAAAAAAATGATCAGAAAAGTGATAAAAATTAGTGGTATTTAGAGGTCTCTTCTAACCAAAACAATTCCTGGGATTTACTTAGTAGTTGTAATTTATTAAAAAAGACCCTTGTGCTGTAGTGATGAGAAAGTTTATTGTTACCATCCTACTGCTGAGAAAGCAGCATTGGATGGTTTGGGTTATTCTTTACGCACCTTCTGATGGTCTCTACAGCCCACTTCTTCTTGGCAGCTTTTCGGCGTCCCAGGGTTCCCCGCCACCAGGACTGGATTGCTATTGCTAAAAATAACAAGATTTGTCACTAAGTGATCTCCTTCATACACCAGTATTGACTGGACACAAGGACAACAAAGAACGCTCCAGAAAGCCCACTCTGGAAACAAACAGCCTTCAATGTGGCATAAGGGAAAGAATATCATTTAAATTCTTAATACTATGATCCAATGGATAAACCATTAGCAAGTGGGAAGTGCTGGCTGATCATGAGTTAAATCTGCTTTTTGTGCTCAGTGTCACAGGCTAAAGGACTGGGAATCTTCCACTCTACTTCCAGCAAGGCTTTGGGAATGTTCCCTTTTGCACATCAAACTCAAGTCATCTCTGACAACAGCAGCCCTTCCCACCACACAATGATCCAGCACTGCAGTTCCCTCTCTCTCTTTCTCATACCTGAGTGTTTCATGTGCAGGAATTTCTTTCGACGGTAGAAACCTCTCCACGTGGCCTGCATTTTTGTTGCTGTAATTGCAAGAAAAACAGCAAATTGGAAATTGTGACCGAGCAGATTTTGGTAGAGAAAGGGTCAACCTTTTAAACAAAATCCTCCCCCAAATAAACATTAAAAAAAAAAATAAAAATCAGAAACCAGACAGTCCCTGAAGTGACTGCAGTGTGGGTGACTCACCCAGACTCTGCTTCCTCACTTCCAGAGCATCTTCCGTTGCAAACAAGGTCTTGGGAAAGCGGATAAAAATCTTTGTTCTAGAAATAGAAATGCAGGATTCTGTTTAACGTACTGGAGAAGTTTGCTTCCTGTCCTTAGCATCCCCTTCAGGATGTCTAATCTTTTCCCCACCCATTAGATAGAGAAGCTTTATTTAAAAGCAGGGATGTGGATGTCCAATGAATCATAACCTCCAATTAAGAAAACAGAAGAACTCACCGTCCCATTTTGTATTCTTCCTGTTTGTAGCCCAGATGCTTCACCAGCACGGCCACCCCGTCATGGGGCCGGCCATCCCACGTAGGCCACGTTTCTGGACAAAGGGATTTGTACCTGTAAAGTGACAAAAAGCAGAAGAAACCTTAGAGAGAGAAGTCTGGTCCCTGCAGGGCAATGGAAGGGGGGAGAAGCCACGTAAAGGCTGTCTCTCTGCTGTTCAGAACAGCTACCCAGCCTTAAAACATCTGTGGGACCAAGACTGGAGGAAGAGAGAAGTCCAAGGTCATCCTACCTCTGCAGGAAAACTTCGTATTTTCTTCGATATGCGAACCCAGCTCTGCGCACTCTGAGGTTCTCCATCAACCCCAGGTATTTCACTTGATGTCGGATCAGAACTTCATCAAATCGATCTTGAGAGAGCACAAAAATCAAGAAAGATGACTAATGCATAGGTGTCCCTTCTTCTGGAGAAGAGGAATGCTTAGTTCTTGGTTAAATCTTACACAGTTATCTTTAAGCTCCAACCCATGCTCATGCTGCAGGTCCCACACAACCAACTTTGTGTCTCCTGTCTTCCCCCCTTGCCCTTTAATACACATTTATATGTAGTTCCAAAAAGTTCTCCTCTAGGACATTCTATGCATACACGAGGGAGAATAAGGGTCACTAGAAGGAAGTTAAGTAGGTTAATAATTTTTCACCTTAACATAACCCTACTCCACCCAAGACAAGTGTTCTCATTCTGATTCCTGGCTGCTGGTAGTGCCACCACCGCCCTACGAGCAGCTCTGGCACGGACCCAAAATGAAAAAGTCTTGCAGGACTTCTTCGTTTTGAGGTCCTTTCCTCACCTCAGTGACTGCCATCTCATGCTCTATATATAGCTGTCACAGAAAAAAACAAATGCAGAAGAGTCACCAGGGTCATACCAGCCTGTTTGGCATCGTTTGGCTTCATGCAACGAATGTAGGAGGGTTCTTTGGACATCAGGATTTCCATGAGTTTGGAGAGGCTGTTTTTAAACTGAGTTGCTGCCTAGGAGAAAAGAAAGAAAACTATGGAGTGACAGCCTAAACTGAGTACTTGTGACTGCAGAAGAAACCTCTGTCTCACAGCTTGAAGTGTAAGAGGTTTGTGTTCAGGTTACCCCGTTGGACAGGACACGTCTTTTAGGAAGAGGAAACAGTTGCCCTTCCATCCAGCTCATGTTCTTACCGTCTCAGGTCTCTTCTTGTCTGTCAGCTCTGTCCTGTCAAAACACTGATTTATGATGGGATTCTCCGAGTTGCACATGGTCTGCAGAGAGAGGCATTTTCAGAGATAAATGACTTTCAAGTACAGAGTACTCTTCAGAGAACTAGCAAAGAAACATGGGACAAAACTGTTTGGGGTTTTGTTTTGCTTTCTAATAATAAAATGAACTTTGGGCACCTCAATTTGTCTTTTCATAGCCCCACGGACACGCATTCTCCAGGTGGAGTCTAGAAGAATCTTTTCCCTCAGGTGCCCCCCCATTTTAAACCCATTTTGCCGAGTACTGGAAAAGTCCTCTATTATCCACACTCACCTCCTTCAGGTTCCGAAAGAGAAGGTCATTGTTTTTATCTAGAAAACCTGAAAGGAAAAGAAACCACTCAGGCTGCCACTGCTGTTCCACAGGAACTTCACAACAAGGCAGGAATTCGAGATGGGAAATTAATTTGGTTAATTAAATCACGTGTGGATGTATTCTAGTCCAGATTTTTCTTCAACATATAGCGAAGCTGTTTTAATTAGGAAGAGCAGAGGATGGGAGGAGGAGAGAAGAGTGAGAGAGGGCAGAGATGGTGCCCACACTCACCTGCCACGCTGTAGGTGACATCTCCAGCATAGTGCGAGAGCCGAAACTCCTCCCGCCCCAGCGATTTGCGGGTCTTTTGGTCAGCGAGTTTGTGCCTGGTGAGAAAGCAAAAAAGCTTCCTGAGAAACAAACATCTGTTTTATTGGTGGGGTGGAGGGAGGGATTCACTTCAAAAAGCAGATATGGCATTAGATCCCAGAGTGGGACACAGAAGAGGGGGGCGGGGGGGGGGAGAAGAAATCTGACTCGCTGATTTTCAAGATGAAGAAAGTAAATAGAGTTATCAATCAGCAAATCATAAAAATGTCATTAAACGTGTTTATATTTCTTTCAAATGGATGAACTTTCAGCTTCCTGGCACGGCTGCAGAGCGGTTCTTCCTGCACATGAATCAGTGGAGGCAGCAGGGGAGAGGGTAGTGATGGCACAGCCCCGGGTGCCCCAGGAGCGTGACAAATGGAGCCCAATCTGAGCACAAGTGGAACATTCAGGGAGAATAAAGTGACATTTGCAGCTCCAAAACTGAAGTGAGCAGTCTGAAAGGTGAAACATGGAATTCACACCCATGGAACTGGAGCAGTAGCAACACGGAGGAGAGGGTACCCACAGAGGGTATCGATATCCCCCGGGGAAGCAGAGGGGTGCAAAGGGGAGTTAGTGCAATTGGAACCTCTCCATTTCAAAAGCACTAACAACTGCTTCAATCATTCTAACGCATAAACACCCCTGAACACTATTTTTATCAGCAAAATTCTGCTCCGTGTTCTACTTATTCCTAAACTTGACTCCAATCATCAGTGCAGGGGAATGACCTGACCTAATAACTGCAAAACCAGAGTGTTTGTCACAGCTCGAGTATTGGGCCTCATCTTGGAGGAGCCAAGAAGCTGCAAAACTGCAAATTCCTTGGACACATCAGCAGTAGGATGCCAGGAAGAGATCGGTGAAGAGGCAAGTCAGTAACAAGGGGGTTTTGTTACTCTCTAGTCTGAAGCATGGTCTGGAGAAGAGCAAAGCAGTTTGTGATGACAATATATTTTATATTATCCTAACTCACAGTCTAATCTCTTTATAAACCAAAACACAATCATCTTTTCTGTGGTACCCAGTATATCAGGATGCTACTGCCAGACACATAATGTGTTATCACATTATCTAAGAATAATTAAAGCTCTAGGCTCTGTCACACACTTGGATCCCACCAGCATAACTGCCCTCAGCTATGGGAACACTCACGTGAGAAAATGAGGGTGGTTCTTCACAGTCTCCTCCAGTTTCTCCAAGAAGGTTGTATCTGTGGCATCCCCAGGTCTCAGACACTCTTCATCCTACAAACACCCACATTGTAGTATCTGTTTCTTACTGTGCTCATCAGTGCACAGGCCAGCTCTAATTCCTTTCTCACAGAAACACTGCCCCAGTTTGACCCTTTGGCCTTTTAACAGGTTGCCCAGCTCCGAGTTGAACAAAAAGAATTGTTGAGCTGGAAAGGAAAACACTGTCCTCCTTCAAGACTGCCTGGACTGGAAGCTTCTTTCCTGAGAGCAGAGGGAGGTGACACAGTATGACTTTTCATGGTGTCATTGTTCACTCTACCATAGCTCTTCCCACCTGCCCAAATAATCCTAATATGAGGATTAGTTTAGGGTTGCCCAGAGTGGTGGGAGATGTCCCATCCCTAGAGACATTCAAGGTCAGGTTGGACAGGACCCTGAACAACCTGGACTCGTTGAAGATGTCCCTGCTCACAGCAGGGGGCTTGGACTAGATGGCCTTTAAAGGTCCCTCCAAACCCAAAGGATTCTATGATTCTATGAAATTTTTCATTTAAAAAAGGTGTTGTCAACTCACCAGAATGGAAATGATGCCTTTGAATTTCTCTTCCACCAAATCGCAAATTATTTTGTTATTGAAATACTGAACTGGTTCCCACTACAAAGACAAGAAATCACACTTGGGTGAAAACAATTCTAGACTGGAAAAAAAAAATTAATGAGCATTTCAGACAGCACCTTACTTAAATAATCTGTCAAATCTGAAACAAAGCTTTTTCACTCATCAAATTTGTTTGCCTGACATTCCCTTTAAAAAGCACTTTTTTCTATCAAAAGTAAAAGACAAGAAAGGCACTACTTGCTTCCAGCTGTATCACACACTTACCAAAGTCCTTCAAAAAGAAAGAAAAAAGGAAAGTTCTAATTCATTTACTTTGCAGACCGTTATTAGTAGCTCCTTTTCTAATCTGTGCTCTGGCCTGCAGGAGGTGCTGCAAAGGAGACGGTGGAAGTGAGGAAACTCTTACCGCAATGCCTTCCGACTCGTATTCCTCTTGTTCAGACTTTAATGTGAGCTCTATGAAGAGCTGCTGCAATTTTTCATTACAATAATTAATACAAAATTGCTCAAAGCTGCAAAGAAACAAACAAACAAAAAAAAAATCAGTAAAATAATCACTAATACTGTACCACAAATAAAAGAAGCTATAATTAGCGGGCAGCAGCATGAATACATCTCTGTGTAAATCAAGAGAAACAGAAGAGATTTTGTGAAGTGTTTATTTACTGAATGTATAAATTTAGTAAGTATATTATTTATTGGATCTCATGAAAGAGTTTCAGAAGGAGGGAAAAAAGGACATGGAGGGTGGAACACAGGAACACACGAACTTTTAAGAAGTGCCCAATATTGCAAATTCGAGGGTCTCAGTTCATTACTTTCTGCCAGAGTCAGGTTCCAGACTCCAGAGTTTTGTAGCTGTTTTTTCCCATTCACACCATCACGGAAAGACACCACAACAACAGCCACTGCTGTGCCAGAGCTGGACAAAGGCAGAGTTCAAGCTATCCCATGAATATGTCCCCAAAAGACAAAAGTCTCTTTAAAATATCAGGAACACTAACAGCTGCAAATGCTAAATATTAGCTGGATGCCCCAAGCATCTGTGATTATTGGTTATTCAACTGATTTCCTGAAGCCAAAACGTCAACTCTTTTTCTCTTACTAAGACAGCCAGAGATGGAATAATGTATTATTTCACAACAGAGAGAAAACACTATGATGAATGAAGTCATGCAGAGCTCACTCAAAACTCAAAGAAACTGATTGAAACAAACCTGTTGTGTTGGAAAACCTCAAATCCATAGATATCAAGCAATCCTAGAACTGTTGTACTTCTCCAGCCCGGAAACTCTCCTTCCTGAAACACAGCAAAAAATAAAAAAATGTTGATGTGTACCCACAGTTATGATCCATCACAGGATCTTACCCATTCAGTGGCAGCATTAACTCCTTACGCTCTTCTTAACGGAAAACAAATAAATTGAGAGATTGCTGTACAGCTTGGAGCTTTGCAGCTAAAAGATTTGAAACTTCCTATCAGGCTTGGTTAGAGATCAACAAGCAGAAGGTTGGTTTACCTTGTAAGCAAGAGACTTGTTAACTTTGTTGACCAGCCAGGAGAAGGTGCGTCCGTATATCGCCTTAGCGAGCGCATCCCGTGCGTAGGCGGCCTGCTCCAGGTTCAGAGGACTGATCAGCTGCAGGAGGAGGAGAAAAAAAAAAGCCACTCAACAGCCATTCCACTGAGGGATTCAGTTTCCCTTGCTCATCGTTAATAAACCACCACTCAACAACATCCTCTCCGGGGTGAGCTCGCATCGCTGTCCCCCAGCTGTGCAGTCATCATCAGGTTGTGGGACTTGCATTGACAACCTCGTTTAACAAGTGAGAGGGAACTGTTTAGCTCTGGTAAGAGAGCTGACAGCGTTTCACAAGCTTGATTTAATTCTGGGTGCCTCCCAGATCTGCAGTTCATGTCCTTACCTCTTCCCCTTTGGCTATGATCTTCTTGTGGATCAAGGCATCTCGAAGAACAGAGCCCTCAACTGCTAGAAGCTGCAAAGCAGTAGGATACTACATTAATTTATCAAGTGGTACGTTCAATTTATCACTACTAGTTTTAAGAGACCAGAAAGGCAAGTCCTCAAAAGGACAGTCCAGTGGAACAGCCCTTCATTTCCCATTCTCACTGCAAGACTTCTTGTAACGTCAATCCTTCCCTTTCCTCCTGCACACCACCTCCTCTGTGGCAGTGATATGACTTAATAAATAAATTGGCTTGATTGTTCTGGCACAAAGAACTGACTAAGCAAGGCCAAGGGTTCTTCTTGCTTTAAAACTCTTCTGAAGTGTAGGTCTATTCTTACCCCACTGCCAGAAGGCAAAAATGTCAAGTCAGTGGTCAATCAAGGGGTAAACAGAGAAATTGTCAATTTAATATTTGCATTTTATTTAGGTCAAATAAAAGTAAAGTTATGAAAACTTTAAAATCATATTCTAAAACGAGACGATGTTACCAAGTTCAAAATAAGGAAACCTTTCTAGTTCATCTCTCATGTAACATATCTCTAAGTGGTGATACTCACCCTACCCAGGTATTTAATCTGATTCTCTGTAGTGACCTGAGCATTTCCTTGCTCATCAGCAGCAAACTGCACGTTCCCCAGATGCAGGACGCTCGCCACGATGCTCAGCAGATCCTCAGATGGAAGAAACAGGCAGAAAACAGGATGATGAAATGAACACAGTGAGATTTCTGTATTAATCAACATTTGACAAGAACATTTTGGGTTTTTTCCCAGCATTTTTGAGGAGAATACAGCCACTCTGAAGGCCTTGTTTGGTCAGAAATAAAGCAGAAAAATTCCTTAAGAGTAGGAAAATCAGCTGTGCTGCCAAACATGCCTTACCTCCACCTCGTTGTCATTGAAGCTTATAATGGACAGAGCTCTTCGCACAATTTTCCAATCATTTTTATCATTTATGGAGCTGACTCTTGCACAGTGACCCTAAAAAGACACAGCTTGATGTAAATAAGTGAATAATTGTCAAATATATATTACTCACGCTCAACGCGCTTCTGCCATGTATTTATAGCAGTCGTCGCAGTGTTATTTTTGAAGTGAGGGAAGTAAACTACAAAATCAACGAGAAAATATCAGTCCTAAAATATAACAATATTATAAGAATAACCAGTTAATGCAATAATGCCCACCTTTACTAAATAGTGATACTGTTGTGGGCTCTTTTCGAGGCCCAGCCTTCGCAGTAAGTCCTCTTCCCCTCCTTCTAGCAGCTGGTAGAAAATGTGGAAGTTCCTTTCTCCATGATTCTGGTGAACAACTCGGGATTTCTCCAGGAGGTAGTTCAAGATGTGGCCCCCGACAGGAGCCCCCTAAATCAAACCAGATACATTGAAATAGTTCATCAATGTAGAGGAAAATATCTCTGATCTCGGTGGTCTATTCAAAGACAAATAGGATACAAAATGACAGGCTATGAAATGATGGAAAATTATCTGTCCTCTTATATCACAATCTCTGTTTCAGCTAAAACAGTGGCAGTTTGAGTTTTGATGCATATGCATATCGAGTGGCAATAACATGCCATTACACAGATCATGGCTACAGCACATACTGAATGAGATCTTCACCTGGATAAAATTCCTTCTCGGAAGGAATTCAACTCAAAGGAAAAGCAACAAAACTACGAGTGTGGAGGGATTGCATGCTGAGATGTTTAAAAGACTGCAGGGCCAAGCTACTCAGTTCTTGTACTATGTTCATCTTCATAGTGTGGGGCAATTTGGAATCGAATTCAGAATCAAAACAAACACTATGCAAAGTTACACAGGACAGAGATTATCTTCAGATCACAGCTGGCTGCTGTGGATTTTGTTTGGGAGTGTGGTGCACACAGACCATAGAAGTCAGAGGATCTAATCTCACTGCCTCCTTATATAGAGAAATGAGGGAAGAGAGAAAGGGAAGTGTGTTCTATAAAATCCTCTGGAACTAAACTTTGCTGCCCCAAACTCTGCTGTCACTGTTGTCAAAGGAATGCAAAATCATTGCTCCACGCACACATCAGTACAAGAAAGCACAGGCAACAGAGACCTGCTATGACTGGGACCAGTTCTGAAGTATAAAACAAATTTGAAGTTACCCTGTAATCAAACTGCACATCCATGTATTTCCCAAATCGGCTGGAGTTGTCATTGCGAAGGGTTTTTGCATTTCCAAAAGCCTAAAATGAAAACAATTAGAGAAAAGTATCAAATAAGGCTATTTATAAACATTTTGGTGAAGCTGCCAGTTGTTTATTTACAGCCATTAAAGCCTAGGTTTGCCCCAAGAAGGGAAGAGATTCCTACCCAAATTCTAATGCTGATCTTTATACCCGGTAGAAGCAGTACAGATGGAGCACGCCTCTGGAAACAATTCCATCCCCCCCCCAAGCTGATTTTAATGCCAGTTCGCTGCTGACAACATCTGTCACATCTGACAGTCCTGTCAAAGCTCCCTCTTTTGTCATGGCTGTTTGCTGATGGCACATCCCGACAGGCTCTCCCCCAGCAGGAGCACACCTTTCCCACACAGGCAGCACAGGGAGTGGAAATGTCAAAGGGGACTGCAAAGACAGCTCGGGACTGGACACTAGAGGACACCACAGCACTAGAAAATGCACCCACAAATGCATTTATTAGAGGGCAATGCTGTGCCCCACGGCACCATGTGTCCTCTCATCCTGGCGTCACAGACTTCTCCAAACACCCCTCTCTGCTCGCCGCCTGCCCACTCCAGAACTGCTCCTCTGAGCTGGAAAGGGCCAGCCAGTTCAGCAGCTGGTGGTCATTTCTTTGGCTTGCAAGGGGACTGGGATTCCTCCGTGGGTGTGAAAAGATTCCACCCACACACTACGAAGTGGCATTCCCAGGATTCGCTCCCTCTGCACCGTGGGTTCCAGCTGCCCCCACCCCCTTAGCTGGAAAGCATGACCTCAATGCCAAGTTTCCCTTCTCCAGAGTTACCTCCAGGATGGGATTGGATTGTAACAGACGGTCCTTCACGGTCTCGACCTGCTGGCTGGCGGGGCAGGTGACAGCATAGTACTGCAGAATCTTCTTGGTGGCCTCCGTTTTGCCAGCCCCGCTCTCCCCAGAGATGAGAATACACTGATCCTTCCTCTCCGTGCGCAGGGAGCGGTACGAGTTGTCGGCGATGGCGTAGCTAAGGGACAAGGACAGCCAGGCATTAGTCTGTTTCCACAAGGGAAGGGCAGAGACTCCTCAAAGACAAACTCCCAGCAGAGATGCCTCCAACAGAAGCACGTGCCCACAGGGCAGGGAGGAGCAAATCACTGCACACTGGGGTTGAGACAGGAGATCGCTGGGAACACTTTCTGACCTCTCTCAACCATCCACTACGTAAACATCTTAACTTCTGAGCCAAGTTTCTGCAGCACAAATCTATAAAATTCCTTTAAAAACCAGTTCTCTCTCCAATGAGAAGAATTTCTAAATGGTGCAGATAAACTTATTTTTCTCAATATACATGATCTGTCAACATTGGTCCCACAGGACAAAGAAAACCTTTAAATTCAGGAAACATCTTGTTTTCCATTAATTTTTATTCCAGCTTATCTATGATGTGACGATACACTCAGAAGGTCACAAATGCAATTTGCTTTCTGCGTGCCTCCAGAAAAGCCCAACCTCTCACAGCTTCTCTTGGATGGCAGGAAGAATGGGATAAGCCAGCACAGACTGTTCCAGCATCCCCCAGGTTCTACAAACTTCCATCCAACTTAGGTCAAACACTACCCCAAACACCAGAGGGTTCCTCCTGCCTGTCTACAGCCAGGGTTTGCTCCTGCTGCCCTGGAGCCTTGCTGCTTTTTCCTTCTCTTCTCTTTTCCTCCCTGCTGTAGACCAGACAGGGTCTGATACCAAGGATCACACACACTTTTACACCACCAGAGAGTGAGAAGATGAGGCTGACAATGGTCGTACCATTGGTACCTTTCATTGAGAGGAGAAGGAACATACAGGTGCAATGGAAGAGGGTAAGAGAAAAGCACCTTCACAATGCACTCCTATAAGACAACCTCCATAACCATATGTTCAGTTGTCTTACATGTGGTGATCAAGCAGATCGAGCAGATATCCTGTCTTCATACACTTGACAACCTTTTAGTAGCTTTGCTTTTCTCCCCCCCCCTTTTTTTTTCCTCTCCAAACGCTCATGCTGTGAAATTAATTACAAATAATCATGCCAAAATAACAGCCGTGGCCGCCTCAAGTCTATTAATACTTGGTGCTAAGGCAACACCAATGAGCTACCTAGCAACACAACTGCACACTTACCCCACTACAGTCATCCAGACCTTCTCTTCCCATCTCAATTCTGTCTCTGGAGTATTTTGAAACACAGTTGAATAAATGTAAATTTAATTTGAAGAACTGCCTCTAGACCGCGTGCCTTCATTGGGGAGGTTTACAGTGCAGCAGGAAGCTACCAGTCATGCACACCACGTACAGAATCACTTTACTTAAAGATGTTTACAGGTCCCATTTGCAGTCACCATCTCTGAAACCCCCCCCCCAAGCAGGCTATAAATAGGACAGGATGTTTCAGATCACTCTGGGAAGTATGCTGTGTTTCAAGCCCACAGGGATAACTTCACTCCTTTCAATGACTACGTGTGACGCACTTCCCAGAAAACCCAGTGCTCGGGCCTAGCCTTAAAACTATTTTGACACTGGAATAGCAACCTTGAAGTATTTTGGCTTTCTAGAATCAGCTTAGAATTAGAGAAAGAGGAAAAAAAACCCACCTGAAATACTGTAAAAGGAGAAGGACAAAGTACTACACTATAGAGCAATTCAGTGCTCCTCAGAGTATTTTTAAATACATAAATAAATAATGTAAACAATCAAATAATGTAATGTTTTTAAATGGAACAATAAAAACAGTTAACATAAACCCACTCTTTTCCCAGAGCAGCACTGGGACTGGTACAGCAGTCCTCAAGGTTCTACTGATGAGCTGCAGGTTTTCCAATTTCTTATGGGACTAGTTAAAACAAGAGAACAGCCTAAGAAAAAAATCAGCTACTTTGTGATTTAAGTCACTTTGTGTGGCACATTTGGGAATTAAAGTAAAGCCAACAGCACTCCCCGTTAGAGGTGAGCATGGCCACCGTGCTCGGTCCCATAACCTACTGCACACAAATAAGAAAGCAGCCACAGCCCCAACAATTTTTCAGAGTCACAAAATTCTCAGTGAAGGACAAAGCAGCCCTTGAGAGTGCCCTGAACACGGGCAGAAGTGGCTGCGTCCAGGCCAGCTCTCTGCCTGGAAGGCAGGACTGAAGGGAACCAAGGGAGCAACAACACTTGGCCAGGGAGGGATGATGGTGGAATTATGAGCTGCTGCTTCTGCACCCTCTGCTGCTTCACCAGAACTGCCCCACGCTGATTTAAGCCAGTACCAGGTCCCCAGGTCCTTTCTGGAGACCAATCTCTTTACTCAGGGCACCTGCACATCAACACGAGGCACTGACACAAGCAAGGAGAAAACTCACCAGGTGTGAATGCAGATTTTTTTTTTTTTTAATGTTCAATCCTCCTCCTTATACATCCACACAAAAAGCCTGAAATGCTATAATCACCACATTTTTATCATGAAAAATACATTTTCAAGTGCTCAGACTTTTCCAAGTACTGGTGTTTTTCTCCCTCTCTCTGCTTGCAGCACATTCTGCTTTGCTTACTCTCCTGGGCTACGTGCCAGTAATAAGAAACAATCCAAATAGTTCGCTCAAAAATAATATAGTTTACTCTTCCAAGACCTCTTTAAAAAAAGAAAACAAACAAACAAAAAAAAAGAAAACCCACAAAAAAAACCTCCAAGAGGTGCTCAGAATTTGGCCTTTGATCCTAAGAGAAAACATTTTGGAGCCAAATGTCTTCTCTTAGTCATCTTTCTCTTTCAGTCTGACAAAAAAATTTCAAATGGTTTAAAAAATAACTTTAAACCTCAAACTTTTTTTTTTTTTTTAAATGGGAAATTTAAATGCTCACCAGGCCAGACCATGTAAATAAATACATTCCGTGTTCCAACGGGCTGATGGTATCTTAGCAACAAGGGAAATACCAGATAAATATTGGTCAGGCAGTAACAGCAGAGGTAGGAAAGAACCCCCCCCACGTATAGACACACTCTTTCCCCACGTTAGCCCTGGATGAGCCAGGCAGCAGCAGGGGAAACTCACAGACCCCAAGTAACCCTGGAACAATGAACTCCCGTCCTGCCAGGGCTGGGTGAGCAGCTCCATTCCTCCAGCCAGGAAGGAACCAACTCCCTTTCCAAATTCTGCTCTCGCAAAGGCAACTCATCCTCTTTGGAGAGAGAAACAGGAATAGAAAGAGCTGGACACCACACCCTCCAGAGGATCCTGTGTATCCCTATGACTTTTAGTGCTGCATCTGGGAGAAGGAGAAGTCCCATTTGCTTGTTTCCACACGTCATTATTGCACACGCCTGGGTGGGAAGGGCACAACCTGCACTGTTTACCCACAGGCCACTCACAGGTGAGGAGAAACTTCGTAGAAGCTGACACCACGGTAACGCTCCATGTTCTGTTTAGTGTAGATTTCCAGTTCCTTGTACGGATTAACCGACACCAGAACTGAGCCAATGTATGTCTAGAAAAGAGAACACAAAGGAGAGAGAGGTTACAAAAGGTCTGGCAGCAGACTCTCAGAGAGCCCAGACTGCTCTGAAGGTGCTATGTTGTTGACAAGGACAGGGTCGCCTGCCCTGGTGCCCTGGGGATGCTGCTGAGGGCTCCCAAAGAGGCCAAAGGTGCTGAAGAAGTGACCTCTCAGCGCAGTGAGAATGACATGGTGGGAATTACACTAGACATGTTATCCTTGCAAACAGTTTTAGTGCTTCTAGCAAGCAAGGATACTGGGTTATTTCTGATTTTCTGATACACCATTTAGGATCAAGTTCAAGCCTGTGGCTGCTGAAGGCCCACCAGAATGAATTTGTGAAATGGAAGAATATGGTGGGGGATTTTCGGTGTTGACAAGACCTGTAAATGCCAGCAGACCTCAACTGGAGCACTCTAACAAGTCCCTACCTCCCTTAACACGGCAGTACCTCAGACTAGTTCTGACACAAGCAACCATGGTCTGTTAAAGCTGATACCACCATCTCCAAACCCCTCCACCTGCAGAGCAAAGCTATGGTGCATCTTCCGTAGCAAACACCCAGACTGAGGTCACCAAGGAACACTCTGAGGTCTGTCAGCTCTGCTACTCACATAGATCAGGTTCTCCTTGAAGCGTTTTCGCAGGTTTTCAATAAATGCTGCTTCGCTGGTGAAGTTCTCCAGCAGGACAAAGTCCTGCACCCCGACACGGTCGCGGGCGGTCAGAGCACTCTCCATGGTCAGCCGAATACCGTTAGTCCCCGCTCCCTGCAACCAAAAGGAGAGGAAGGTTGAGGGATCTGTGGGTTTGTACACACCTCACCACATCCAGAAGAATGATTAGCCACAATTACCCACGGACAACCTACAAACAGGAGAGGATGTGAGGGTCACCCCCCAGTACCGTTGAAAACACCGGTCAATGTGTACTAAAATCATTTGGTTTATCCTAATTGCTTTGATGGAAGACAAGCCAGCATTAGGGAGAAGTTACTGCTAAGTTTCCAGTCACTTCAGACAAATCAATCAACGAAACAAACATTTCACAAAAAGAATAAAAGTTCCTTTCCCAGGCATCCTTTAGTAGGAGTGAGATTGAAATATGTACTCCCCTCTACTTTTCTTTCCCATATCAGAACAGGAAATCGTTCTGAGGTAAGGAATCTTTTATGACTAACGATGATTCATCTCATGAGCAAGCAGCTTCACATTGCTGACCAATTTAAAAGCTTTAGCAAGACACCCAATGGGAAAAGCCTGTGAAACTTCAGAACCAATGCAAAATGGGCATTTCCACATCCCATGCCACCATTACAAATTTAAGACAGTGACACTCTCATCTGTCCCATGCATCACACAACTTCTGTTCCCTGACCCTCTCTTAAAGGTTACATTTTCAACATGATGCGGTTCAGACACAACCATCTCTGGAAAAGGCAGGTCTGCTGACTTCTTACTTCTACCTCACGTACTAAAATAGGGGGAGGAAACGTGTCCCAAAGTGACTCGGTCACTACTTGCAGGGAAAATTCCTACCCAGTGGACAGACCATGTAGAAGATGAGAGATGCTGAAGAAATCAGAGACAGGAGATAGAACGTATTAAACAAATTGGTTCACATCTGTCTGCATTTCCTTATCATATTCTTAAATTGCTTTGCAAACTCCCCACAGCAACCATCCTTCTTCTTAAATCACCTCCCTAAAGCACTAATGCATTTCAGAGAATCTGCTGTTATGTTCTGGGATGCTGTCATCACTGGCACAGTCGCCACTGGAGCTTGTTCCCAGGCATCAACAGCAAAGTCCAGGCACTCTCTCCTGTAGCCGAGTGACAAACTGGGAATGCCAGACCCCTGCTGGACACTCTCTTCCAGCCCCAAATCCCTACACAAGGACAGAGAGGATTTTTGCTGACTCACGTTGTCAGGTAGTTCCTTTCTGTTCCTTCTCCAGATATAATAATGGTCAGAGCACGGGGGCTGATGGCGTGCAGGGAAAAAGAAAAATAAAATAGAAACAACCTTGGTCAGAAGAAAATTTAGCTTAAGTTCTGTTAGGTAGCAAGATCCCCCTGAAGTATAAATTTGGGCCCAAAAGGGTGCAGATTCCCTCAGGATGCAGTTCTTTAGGCTTACCAATCATTTACAAGTACAGTTTTGCTTATTTCTGCAAGTTATAATTGGCTTCCTTCCTGACAGCCCAGCACCTGGGCATAAGGCATTTCACAAAACTGGCCCCTTTCAGAAAGAACAACTAATTCCTACAAATTGCTACCAGGAAATCTCAAATCCAGACCCCCTCTAACGGCTCAAACACCACAAAGAAACATCACTGAAAGTTCCCTTTTTATTTTTATCTTTTTTCAAATTAGTCTCATGCTCTGGAACGCCTGATTTCTAAGCTGTGAAAGATCCAGTCCGTGAGGAATTCTGCAGATACTTTCATAAGTGATCTTTTTAAAATACCCAAACTTTTCCAAAGCAATCCCTCCACACCTTCAGCAAAATGCTGTCTTGGCTTCTTCTGCCCTCTTTGCCAAGGGGAAGAGGAAAGGGATAAGCCCTGGAGAGGGGAGGTGGTGAGATAAAGGACAACAGCAAAGGAAAGAGAGATAAATCACATACAAATAAACTCTGCCTAGAAATTAGAATCCTTTCATCAGAGTAGTGCAACCCTGGAGCAGGTTTTGGACAAGGTAACGGGAACAAAGGCAAAAATCAAAAGAAAATAACTAGTTTTCAAGCAGGTAAGTTTATGAATACAATTTTAAAACACAGCTGACTCAAAAGTGACTGAGGAGAAACTTCCAGCCTCGCACAGTTAATCCAAGTTTATGTAATCCTAAAGACTTTCACAGAAAACATCACTTAGCAATTTTCAGCAGCTCTTTCATCAGCCACTCCCTCCAGCCCAGGACAAACCGATCCCAGCTGCACACATCCAGCCGAAGGAAGAAGCAATTTATCCTATGTCCAACCCAGAAAACTGCACTTTTGGCCACCTCCTCAGGGACTGGCATTTAAGGCTACGGAGCTTTCAGTTTCCTCCACGCTTTTTTTTTTTTTCTTCTCATTCAGCTGCGACCTCTCTCCCCGTGAGAGCAAAATAACCACCTGAAATTTTCAGTCAGTTTAAAAAAAAAAAACAAAACAAAAAACAAATGCAACTTTGGGGGATAACTGAATGTGGCCAGGGTTGCCCAGTCGACCCGATACAGTCAGATTCTCCAGAATGTAAACGTTAATCACAGTGTTTTACCCTCCCAAGCCTAAGTTCAATGCAAATATAAATGTCAGGCATAAACCGCAGCTGAAAATACGCGCTTCTCTGGGCCAGTGTTTGCTCTGGCAAACATTTGCTTTATTGCTTATGTCCAAGTCCACCACCAACTTCAAATGTCAACATTAACTATTTGACTGCCAACACCTTCAACGGGTGCGATGTAAAAGGGGGTGAAAATAAATCCTTTTTGCAAAATGGAAATAGAGTGAGAATGCAGAAGGAAGAAAGTAGGGAAAGATGACAGTATTTAGAAAAAAAAATTAAAAATCATCAAACGATCAGATGATGACCATGTGTCCCTACCAAAGGATGAGTGTGACATGAAGGCAGTGAGTAAATTAAAATAACTAAAATGTTAGTTATTTTATGCTAGCAGGCAGACATCAAATCTGGTAGCTGTAAATTAGTGCTAGAAAACTCAGTTCGGGGGGGTGTTAAATATGTTCCAGTGAAGCTGATTAACCATTAAAGCACTGTCTATGGACAGGACTGGCTCCCTGAGCATCTCTGAAGTGGACAGATTCATCTCTACCAAAGACACCTCCAGCTGCTGAGCTCATTTACAGCAGCCCCTGCTCTGGGCTGGGCTAGAGATCAGTTTGGACAACTCCAAAAGCCCTGTGCAGGGAGTGTGTATTCCAGATGAGGAGGAGAATACAGGCTGTGAGGATCTGATTGGACCCATCCTCACGAAAATCAGTTTTCCTTGAAGCTGCTGCAAGAGCAGAGGGGTAGGAGAGGGGTAGGACGAGCTGTTCCAACAGCGAGAACACGGGTGACAGGGCCGTCCCGCCTGCCCTCTGTGCTGCTGTGCCCTTTGGCTCCAGTTCTTGTGCAATAGAACAGACTGGAAATCTGACACGGATTAAAATTAAATCAGATTTTTAAAATTTTATTTTTAACTATTTCCATCCAGGTCACTTCCCCACACTGTTTCACTCGGAATGGTGACAGATCCAGTGGCTCTAACACCACGGAGATGGGCAGGGGGAGGTATTTCAGCAGCAGAGTCTGTTCCTGACTTTTTCAAGGGCTTTTTTCAGGTGCAGCAACCACCCAAGAGGCAGGTTATTGGGCAAAGTTTGAGAGCTCACCACCACCAAAGCAAAGGACATTCCTCCTCCAGACTGTGCCTGCCTCCCTGACATGAGTTAACACAAGCAATTACCTGTCTCTGAGCTGAACTGATGCAACTCAACTAAGCCAGAAAAACAATGAGCTGGGGGGAAAAATAAGAAGCTGGCATTTTTCTGTCAATGTAGGGAGCTGAATCATCTTAGCATGGGATTAAGGTGGGTGTTGGATGCAGGGCGAGGAGGAAAGGTGTCCTCCTGGGAGAAAGAGGTAGATAGGTTAGCTCACCCTGCCTAGAGGAATCAAAAGGAGGACCAGGCTCAGGATCCCAACCTTTGTAGGATACACCATGCTAACACCCCACCCAGCACTGGCTGCAAACTGGGAATTACAAAAATCTGAGCAATCTCCATCTGATCTCAGTGCCTCTGGGCTTGGGAGTGCCTGTGCCTTCTCTCACCATGGCCTCTCATCCCATGCTAAAAATCTCTGCCCTAATGGTCACTCCTGCTTGAGGAGAGCACAAAGTGACTTTTGCCATGGTGTTTCTCAAGCCCACCCTGAGGTACAGTTCCTGGGAACTCATTCCCACGCTATTTTAACCCACTCTTTGCCTTTAATCTCTTCTCCAGAGCCGTCAGCACAACAGTGGCTCACCACCAGGAAAGGAAAAGCTGTCAACTCCTGAATGGTGGGGACCAAGCCAGTGCAATTACCACAGCGGTACCACTTCCACATACCTTTTTCTTCCTGGTGATTAAATTTTGGGAAGGCCTTTTGGCTGGTGTAAACTGGTGCTGCTGAATGCAGCCTGCAAAAGCCAGGTTTATGTTGGCTGAGGTTCCAACTTTTCTTTGTATTCACATACAACAGAGTCAACAAGACCAGAGAACACCCTTCACAAAGAGCTCCTGGGAGTACAAAACCACCCAAGACAACACCAGAGTGTTTCCCAAACTGAACTAGTGGGTCTCTGACATACTATTGTGAAGGAGTAAACAAACGTTTTTCTTTTAAACGATGCTAAATGCCAAAGCATGAAAAATACTTTCCTCTGTTAAGGACTTGGAGATCTGAGCAAGAAATTCACAGAATCACAGAATGCTATAGGGTTGGAAGGGACCTCTGGAGATCATCTAGTCCAACCCCCTGCCAAAGCAGGTCCACCCAGAGCAGGTTGCACAGGAATGTGTCCAGGCAGGTTTTGAATGTCTCCANNAGGAAAGAAGTTCTTCCTCATGTTTAGGTGGAACTTCTTCTGTTCAAGTCTGTGCCCATTTCCTCTTGTCCTGTCACTGGGCATCACTGAAAAAAGACTGGACCCATCCTGTTGACTCCTGCCACTTCTATGTCTATGGCCACGCAATACCCCATAGCCCAAGGTGTGTGTAGGAAGGATTCTTTTTTTTTTTTTACACCGAAATTTCCCAGCCTTGGTTTTCCCCAGGGGGTTCTTGTGTGGTCAGTGTTGGCACTGCAGTTCCAGGAGCACAAGCACTGCTGACAGCTGGGAGAACAGGCAGTATTTGGCAGTTCAGGCCACTCATTCCTTCCTGGAGCATCCATGAGCAATGCGTGTGAAAACACCTGGAGGTCCCAAAGCGAACAGTCTTCTAACGGAGCAGGGAAACTTTACAACCATCTCATTTAGAAAGAAAAGTCACACGATATAAACAAAATTTCTGCTTCAACATCTAAAAAGGCGTGTGTGTTTTAATCTTTTCCTCTGACAATGCATTGTATCCATTCTGTAGAGCAGGAGACTCGCACTAAAACAAGGGCAGGAAGCGGGTGCCGTATGGAAAGAGGCAGGCACCTTTATCTTGGGATCAAGTGAAAGATGATTGATCTGCGGGTTCCAGAAATAGTTACAAAGCCGGGAACGGAAGAAGAAGCAAGAACCAAATGTGAGAGGGAAGGGAAATTCAGATTAGATTCTGGAAGACAATAAGAAGTCTGAACCAAGAACGAACTTCTTCTTGTAGGGAGGTGGCAGCTAAAACACATTTGTCTCCTGGACAGTCAGACATTCTTCACTGCCATGCCAAAGCTGTAACAAGGAAAAAAAAATAATCCTCCAATTTCTGCTCCACTCTGCAGCCTGGGAAAGGGTTTGGACACAGCATAGGCTAGACAGAAGAGCAGACAGAAATCAACTATTTAATCCAGGGCCTCAGTTCCTGAGGTGCAGAATGGGATAGCTCTTCCCTTTTTCATGGAGAAAACAATAATGAAAAGGACTGAGGTGGACCTGGACCAAGGGATCTTAAGTCAAGCACTTGCCGCCTGCCAGCAAATCCCTGACAGATTAAAGGGCATCCTCTTAGGATCCTCCTCCCTTTCGCCACAGTGAAAGTTAACTGCACATTTTGGACACAAAAAACTCTTGTTAGTCAACAGGTGGATTGGAAAGAGGGTTTCCTGAAAGGCAATTCTGTATCTCACATAAAAATCCTCTGCAACCAACCACGTGGATTTATCTGCGCTTTCTGAAGCCATCTGAACCATCTCAGACAATAATCTCTACAACCCACAGCTCATGTATTGGGCTTGTTTAATGAAAAGATGTCACAACAACATGAAATATTTTATTTCTCTTTTAATTATGTAAGCCCAACGAAAAGCACAGTATTTCCCAGAAAGTGGTAAACTGTTCTGAGCAGACAACTTGAGAAAAATCACAACTGTCAGCTCAAATGGGATCAAAACCAGACAACAACTTCGACGACACAGACGAGTAGAGTTAAAGGGAACAACTTCAACTTGCAAAAAAAAAAAAAAAAAAGTTACCATGTCAGCAGCTGCCACTCAAGGACCATTTATAGCAGAATCAGTTTTTATTCGTGCTTCTTTTAGAGCAATACGTCGCCAGCAAAGGAATGTCTGGAGCCAGGGAGCACTTGCCCGTGCTCAAAACCTGCTTATTCCTCTCTAATACGTCCCTCCTGCTCCTAAAACACATGCTATGGATTTAACTATAGAATACATTATTAAGAAAATTATATTAAGGAGAAAGAATTGTTACTTTCTCGCCTAATATCTGCAAACAATCTTCTTCCCTGTTTTAAGTAGGGAAGTATTCCACAAACTGGAACACATTGAAACATAAAATAATTGGAAATACAAGGTAAGCAAGCTTATTCTGCTCTCACAAAGACTTGCTACGTCCCCAACAACAAACTGCCTCGAAGTTAAAGTTCTGCCTCCCTCACTTTGCAAGCTACAGAGCCATTTAATCTCCCACCCCAACATGCAAAGCAGGATGGGAAATGTGAGCAATGTATCACACTGTGTGCATTATTTTAAGTATCTATTTAATGCATGTAGGTCATGGGGAGTTAGAACTGTGACAGCAAAAATTTAATCTTTTGAAAAACAATAATGTAGGGTGTGAATATTGCTGCAATTAATTATGACTCCTAATATCTTCATCAATGATATTCGACACTTGCAACATTTAGAATAGTAAGAATCCATCTCAAAGGAGCTCAAATGTAAATCAGAAATGTAAATTATGATGGACCAGGAACTAAAGAATGCAATAGAGGTTTGCCTGGCAAGCAGGTGATATAATTTGTTTAATGTTTAATTTTTTAGACTTTACTTTTTTGGGAAGGGTGGGAGGGAAGTAAACTAGGAAAAAAAGAGAAGGAATTAATAGTGAAAAGAAAAAAAAAGAAGTTATAAAAACAGATTTGAAGGAGAAGAAAAATGTTTAGACCTAAGAGATGATGCTGATATTTATATCAACAAGCTAAGAATAAAATAGCAGTAAGAAAAATGAACTGAGCAAACCAGAAAGATCACCAAGGCTGGAAAAGTAAATACACTGAATTTCTATATTTAGGGAGCTGACATTTTTGCTCCTGACCAGATGTCACAAGCTGTTGCTCGTTAGAAGATGTTGCTGATCACAGTACACAGAGCAGGACTACCTGTGACCACAGGTCACAAGCCTGTGCGTCCCACAGTACAGGGGATGTCTTCAGCAGACAGGCACATGCCATAAAAAGCAAAAACTCAGGTCTCTGCCCTCCTGAGGAAGTTTTGCCATTGACTTCCAGACCAGACCGAGCAGGTGAGAGGGGAGCAGAAACTCAAACAGGAGTCCTGGCAGGCACTTGCTCCCCTGCCTCCCTCTGTGCAGCAGTGGGGTGTCTGACCCTGCACCTTTTTCTCACTGCTCTTTGACATCTGAAGGCACACATCCTTTCTTCCCTCTCCCTGTAGCATGGGTCATACACTCTTACTCTTGCAGTACCCTGGCCTTCCCCACACCAGACCTTCCTACCTTCTCCACACACCCCACACAACCATTTCAGAGCACTGTGTCTTTCAAAAATTGTCAAACTTTCCGAACAGAACAAGCACTCCAGAGCATTCCTGGGGCACGCAAAGGGCACTTCCACACCCACACGTTCTCTTGGAGAACATCAAGCACCACCCTAGAACATCGCTGCTTATCACACCCATGTGTAATGCATCTAAAACCCCTTCTCTATACCCACCACCGTGCAAAGATTTGCTGGTTCCTACAGTCCCCTGTGCAACAGCAATCCAAGCACAAGCCTCTCAGGCACCATCATCTACACCTTCAAATGTGCTGCCACAGGGAGGAACTAGGCAGGTCCTCCAGAAGCTCCGTGCTCCCCTTCATCTGAGACCCTTTCTCTCTGGTCAACACTAGACTAGGAAAAACACACAAGGATCTCCAGACTGAGCAGGTAAGGGGTACTCCTGTCCCAACTCTCCTTCAACAGTCAGAATGCTTAAATTTACAGACATGATGTTTTCAATCCTTCTCTTCCTAAATTGGGCAAGTTTACCAATTAAAGCCTTGCACATTTTTATCCAGAAAAGCCCACATACACTCTTTTTTATATTGTTCCCTCATTCTTGACCTCAAGATCTTCCAGAGCCGGTGAATTCTGTGGCTCAATTATGCATTGTAGGAAAATAACCTTTACCTCTCTTTGGCAACCTTTAACTTAACGGAACATCGCCTTTCCTCTGTTACACCACAGCTCATTATCTGCCTCTACTGTTTTGGGTTCCCCCCCCCCCCACCCCCTCTTTCTCCTCTCTTACTCATCTCTTTTTTCCAGGTAACAATCCTAGACTTCTCAATCTTTTGCCACATACTCATTTTTCTAAGCTCCAAACCCAGGGTTTCTGGTTGCTGCTAAAACACGGACAAAGTTTTACTAAAGTAAATACAGCCTGGAGGCACTGGGAATCGAGTCCTTGAGCAGGTATTTCCTGCCCTTCCCTAGGGTGGTGGTCACAGAGAAAGGAGCCCATGTCCCTGGGAAGGGCACCAGGGGGTACATTCACATCCCCAAGCCCCTTCCACCCAAGCCAAAGCTCCACCCTTTCTTCTCCCCTAAGGCAGTGCAGGGCTTTCCCCTTTTCCCCTTCTCAACTCCCACCTTGGCTTCCTCCTCAAACCACCTCCTGTTTGTTTTAATCCTGTTTCAACCCCTCTCACATAACTTTCCAAGGAAGGGGTCCTTCCGCAGAGCGGGCTGAAGCCTTTCACTTTCCTGCTGAAACCTTGAAAACTCTATCTCCCTTCTCCTCAGCCCGGATACACAGCTGAACGCTGCAAAACCACCAAAACAGCTGCATAAATCTTACCGCGCTTCTGAACTTCATGTTTGCCTCCTGTCAGCTCCCGCAGCACTCGCGTGGACTTTGTTTCCACCGCTGCAAAAAGCGGGAATCTGAGGACAAGTTCTCTCTTCTGTCAGTTCCCCCCCCCTTTTTTTTTTTTCATGACATTTTTCGCTGCAGTCAGAATTCCCTCCCTCCCACCAGCTCCTACCAGAGCATCCTGGGGAGGGCGTTTTACGAGGAAGAGGGAGAGGAATTCTCCTCCCCTCCCAGAGAGACGGAGGCACAGAGCTGAAGAGAAATCAGCTGTCTCCTGCCCGGTGACAGGGAAAAACTGAAAGAAAAGTAATCCCAGGCGTTGGAAAACCTGGAGCAGAACCCAACACACAAAACCACAGCCAAGGGGACAGGAAGCGATGTGCTCCGTTACAGCATGTTTTTGCACTGAAACAGCAGCAGCACCATCAAGGGAGATCCCTGAAACCACTCCCAGCTCACCCCAGCCCCAGCAAAATCCCCCCCACGGTTACAATTAGCACTTGTAGTCACTTTTTGAAGCAAACTGAAGGACCACCAAGGGTTTTCCTTGTCTCCCCTTGCAAGGACTCAGGATAATGGCTACCACCCAGGTCCCTGAGGTCCTCATCACAAAATAACCTGCACCAAGTTAAGAACCTTCTGAGACGGACACGGTCAAGCCACTGTTGCCTTTAGTCTTCAATCTTTGCAGACCAAAGTACCACGTTTAGCTGTCTCCGAGGCCATCAGGGTTTGGTCTCTCACAAAAAAATTAATGGACATTAATTGGCCATTCCACAAGTGTGGAAACCCCATCCCCACTCCCCAGAGATACAGGCATTTGACAAACACCAAAATGTATATGCTTTGCTAGCACTTGGTGGAAAGTGAAAGGACAAGAGGCAATGGATGCAAGCTGGAAGAAGGAAAATTCCAGTTAGGTATTGGGAAATTTTTTCCCAATGAGCGCTCTCAAATACTGGAACAGGGGCCCCAAGAAGTTGTGAAACTCCATCCTGAGATACTTAAGACTCAACCAGACAATGCCTGAGCAACCTGATCTAAATTGGCCCTGCTTTGAAGTGGGGTTGAACCAGAGATCTCCACAGATCCCTTTCAACCTAAAATTTTTCTATGATTCTATCAATTATTTTGCTCCTCAAAGGTCTAGGCCACACATCCATCCTAAAACAAATTACAGGTGCAGCTGGAAGGCCCTGAGGGAGATGAGTTCTGCCCAGAGCCAGAGGACCTTCCCATTTCCAAGCACTGGCCACTTCAAAATGAGTCGCTGTTTGATCCAAGCCTCAGCATCTAACAAAGATGATGGTTTCCTGGCTACAAGCCTCCCCACACAGATAATCACAATCTGTGCAAAGAATATTGCCACCCGTTTCTCCTCTGTATCCCCCTCCTAACGGAGCCCTCTCCAAGTTGAGGTGTAATACGGGGCTCTGCAATTAGCCAAGAGCATGGCACGTGGCTACAAACAAGATGCAGGTTTATCCACGCCGTACAAGGCACCATGCACACACAATAAGGCAAAATGCCAAACTTGCACCTGCAGTTTGGAGGTCTGAAACTCAGTCTAAGACTACAAACTCATCAGTGGAACTTTCAGAGGTCGTTTGCTCTAAATGCACGCAGCCACATCCGCACTCGGCAAACATCAGCCTGGTCCAAACAGCATCTAATTTTCCACAAGATAGGAACATAATCTTTCCTGCTGTGCATAATCATTTGAAAAGAGATGAGACTACTGCAGACTCTTCTCTTGCATCTGTTCAAATATTTCTGAAATTCCAGTATCACACAATGTCAGGTATCACGACCAGTTCACTACCACAGGCAGGTGAACAGAGGCAGCAAAGTGAATAATGCCCTTTTGTCATCACAAAACTGTTTCAGAGGATATTCTTTTTCTTTTTTCTTTTTCTTAAGTGAGGAAGGCTTTTTTCACGATCACACGATAACAGAAGGAAGTGTAAATAAACCAATTCTCCAAGAGCCAAAGAGACTTTTTAGGTGTGTGAGATCATATATGACTGCAGGGCTGCACGCACTGGCATTTACTAGGTTTACTGGAGTAAATCCTGCCCAGAACCAACACCAACAAGCACCTCAGTTGTTGGAATCCATTCCAGTGGTCCCTCAAGGCAGTCATCACCCAAGTTCTGCAGCACCAAAAGGCAGGTTCTCCAACCATTGGACACAAGGAGCCATGAAATCATTCCCAAGCTCGGCTGCTGGTATTTCATGACTGACACTATCTGGAATCAGTTTCTGCTTAAAGAAAGTTGGTTTTTCTCTTTTTTTTTTTTTTTTTTTTTAATCAAAACACATAATTTTCAAATTATATTACAGAAAGGGGAAAGTCAAGCTTTAAAATAAAAAAGATTTAAATCAAAACGCTACTTGCTTTACTTTAAAGCTTTTTTAAAGCAAAACAAGACTGCGTGGCCACTGCTCAAACAAGGGGCTATTTAAAACCCAAGCAATGTAGCAGATGTTGGCGGTTGGGTGCAGCACTCCCCTCTAATTAGCTCTGACCCAAGGCATCGATCCCAGAGATCCTGTGCTGTGGAGGATGTCATTTGTCACAGGAAGAAGGTACCAGCGTTTACAAGGGTTTGTGATGAAGCTTGGGTAACGCTTCTGAAGAGCATCGTGGTGCCACCAGCTCTCCTGCCCTCGTTAGATTCCATTTTGAAAAATTATTCGTGGTACCTCTCAATTCTTGCACAACTATTTGGCACGATTTTTATTGACTTCTTATCATCAAGCAATGGAAGAGTTTGGTGAATTACTAACAGAGGCAGCTTCAGGACACATTTCAGAGGTGGGTTTAGCACCGGTGTATTTCAGAGCATTGAAATAAACCAGACACTGCTGCAAAGCCAGGCTCAGCTCAGGAACACAGGTAAGATCAAAGGTAACTGTAAGCTGCATTTCCCAAATTAAGCCACATTAACCACCACTGAATCCCAACAGCAAGCCCTGAGCCAGGAGTTTTCCCAGTATAATCAGAGCTGTAGCCTGGCGGCTCTAATTCTTCAGGAGAAGAATGTCAGTTCTCCATCATAATGTCTCAAATGAGCCCAGTTGTAGCCAAACAACAGAGTCAATAAAACTCATGATATAATTTTAAGGTATGTATTTACACTGAGTTATCTGCACATTAACAACTTCACCTGGTTTACATCTCCTAACACTTCCCAGAACACATCTCATCACTGAAAATGCCACGTAAGAGAAGAATATATAAAAGCCCATGGTGTTCAGAAGCACTTTTGGGGGGAGTCTTGTTTGTTTGTGGGTTGGGTTTTTTTGGTTGTTTTGGGTTTGCTTTCTTTTTGTTTACATGGTTGTTTTTGAGGTTTTTTTCCACATTTCCCTTGGCTTTTTCATGCAGGAGAACTGTTTTATTTATCTATTTATTCACTGGGAAGATCTTTACTCAAAACATCTGCTTCTCTGTAGTGGAACTGCTGCCCTGCTCTTGTTGGCAAGGCAAACGCTGCTGTGTGTTGCTTAGCCTTAATGGGGAGGGGGGAAAAAATAATTGGAAAGCAGAGACAACCAACATAATTTTGATTTAAAAGATCTTGATCCCAGATTGTTAAGGTGATAAAACCAGGTTCTTCCTTTCCAGCAAAGAGAGCCCAGCCCTCGTCTCTGATTTCTGCTGAGGATGGCTGGCTGGGTCTGTATCACCAGTACAGGCAACTACAGGCAGAAGTATGAATCAAGTTTTCCAAGCCTCACCAGTTAGAAGTGACTCATAGAAACCCTGGATTAGAGCACTGGGATTGCTCTGCTCGGTGCTGATAAGCAGCTGATTCCCTGCATACAATTTCACATTCAAAGTGAGGGGACGGGAAGCCTTTCCTGCCAGCCCTGCAGAGCTACAGCCCCGAGCAGGGGCTCGGCTGAAAAAGAGAGTTTGGTCCCATCAGCAAACCAGTCTGCCCCTCTGCTGAGCAGATTCCCCTGCACCATATAAATCTGGAGGTAAGAGATACTGGATTGGGTTTATGCTATTCAAAAATCCACCCGGACCACATCTACACGACTCCAAAAGCAAAAGGTGTCAGTTCATCTATTAATGCATATATTTTTCTTTTCCTGGATTTTTTTATAACAGTCATTATTTCTGCCTCGCAAAAGAACTACAGAATAACACACATTCCATAATTAGAAGGCACTTGGCAAAGACACCATGGGAAACAAACCACTCTAAACAGGCCAGGAATTTGAGAGCCCTTCCTCTCGCAGAGCAGAGGAATGTCTTAGAAATTTCTTTAACCTATCACATGTATCCTGCTGTCCAGACTATACTGACCTAAAACTAATTAAAATGCCTCACATTCCTAAGATACCCTATAGCAGAAACTGGAGGTTCCGATGGACATTTGGGCCATTGCTTAGGAAAAAAAATCCTGTTCCAGCAGAGGATGAACATCTTACTGCACGATAACTGGATAAATCAATGCCCTGCCAAAACAGCAACATTAAATATTGTATAAGTATCGACAATGAGACAGAACATCTTCCCCATACCACTAGCTCCACTAAGAATTGTCTGGTTTCTACCCTCTTTTTATTTGTGTTAATGTGTTTCCTTGTTCCCCACGCAGAGAGTATCCAGCTGTTCCCCAAACGAGTAATAAGGAACAGAAGCCAGGACACAGGACATTGGTCCCTGGAGACACAACCTTCCTGGTCAATTATGAAACTGCAGAACTATGGAGGTTAAATCAAAAGTCCATTATACTCACTCAAAAGGTGTCTCAAGACTGTAAAGTTCCTTAATGTTACTGCAAACTTCATGATATCACTATGAGTTCTCCGAATTCTCTGATACTGTGTGAATGTGTCTGCACAATTATAGACAAAAGCTTCAAAACATGATAGGTGTGGCCAAGAGGGCTTAAAAACCAGAAGACAAAGAATATTTAAATTATTATTTTGGATTCTAATTTATGCTTTGTAATGCCTAAAACTGTCAATACTGGTTTTGTTTGTTTCAAGAAAGCTTCAACAGTGAGAACACCAAACATCTCTTCTTCCCAAGCTCAGTCTTTTGCAAATAAACAAGAATAGTACAAAAAAAAAAAAAAAAAAAAGTAATATTACCAAAAAATGAAGATGGAGACACACACCTCTCCTTGTACTCCACTTTCCCTGTAGGTGCTATTCACTACTTTGATACCTCTGATGATAGATGTGTTTGAGAAATGGTGGATTAAAAAGCACATTACGCAGCACTTGTATTTAGTTATGGCTCCTGCACACACCCGATAATTCTGGGTCTGTGACGTGAGTGAAAACCAAAACAGGGTTAATCTAACTGTCCTCGGAACAAAGTCCCACTTTATAATTACCAGATGCCCTTAATATGATGGCAGTTTGTCTCGTGCTGTGGCTCTGCTGGTCACTCTGCAGGACCGCGGGTCCGTCACCCCTTTGGCTGATGCTACAAACACAGCCCACCCACTCCCACTCCAACAGTAACTGCTGAGCCAACTTCAACAGCAAAGAGTTTAAAAAACAACAGTTAATTCGGTTCCATTGGTTTGCCCTTACTTTGATAGAATCGTTTTTAAGCAGCTCCCCTGCTGGGGCTGCGGGGAGGACAAGGAGAGCTGTTTGGAGGGAGCTGTGAATATAAACAGCCTGACTCAGTCCGGCCGATGCACATTCCTCCCGACTGACTTTCTAAACAGTCACTCCCAGTGGCAGGACCTACATCTTCCTTTTAAGGGGAAAAAATGTTTTCACAGGAAAAATTAAGTGTTCAAAGCCCGTGCATATCTCTGGGCTTTCACTGACCAATCTCTCCTTTAAAGACACGTTCACCCAAAACAAAAACTTCTCCCTCCTTAATATATAATTATTCCTCTTTTTTTAACACAGCCATTAGTTTTCTATCGTTACCCCGGCAGACCCAGGTGAAGTATTTTATCACACTATTTTTCACAACAAGAAAAAGAGAATGTTTTCCAAAGTACCCAGATAACTAAATCTGGGAGAGAAAGCCGTGGCTGAGAATGAACAGGCAGAACTTACAAGCTGCAGACAACGCTGCACAGCTCGTCGGTGCCTGACACTTCCTACTCCTTCAAATTTCTGTTTCTACGTTTCTGAGAAGAGGCTGAAGTGTTAGAAAGGGATTAAGACTGGAAAGCACATCATAACAAAAACTTCTTGTTCTATCAGCACTAGATAAGGAAAGTGAACACTGGTGCTTTGCCTGCATGTTAGATGAAGGAAACAGGATTTCCCTCTGCTACTCCCTGAGCAAAGATCGCAAGGAAATGTTTCTAATAATAGGAAATGACTATATAAGGCCAGATCAGCACTAAACTGTTTGCAGTCTGGGAGAGAACATACAAGAGTATGCTGAGGAGGGACACAACAGGCAGAACAGGGCTCTTCACACATGGGTCCACTCTGGGCAGGCAACGTGCAAGAACCTAAAGTTCTCTCCGGAGGGATGAGCAGCAATTAACCTGGGCAGCAATTAACCTGGGACTCCTCTTCTGGGCAGAGAGCGGCCTCTCCCACAGCCCCAGAGAGAAAACTCAATGTACAAATTAGAGTCACTTCGTTCCCTTTTCTATCATGTCATTGCTTTTTTTCACAGGAGGAAAAGGACAGAACAGACTTTTAAAGCTACAAAATACCACTTGTGAATCATCTTTGATAGGGAAAAGGCACGGGAAGACACAGCCCCATTGTAAAGCTTGGCAAGGGCAGTGCTAACACAGACAGCCCCCACCTGCCCTTCCCGGGCAGCAGATCCACAACTGGTCACTGCTGAGTCTGGTGGCCTGGCCAGCTCTCACTCATTGTGATTTAAACTGTAAAGATGTTAGACACCTGCAGAAGGATCCTTTTAACCCAATTTTCAAAGCCTTCCCGCCTAACTGAATGTGTTGACGTCTCACAGGCCAACAGTTTCAGCTGTAACTACAACAAGCTGTGTGTGTCTCAGGAGAACTGTCAGAGTGACTCCTGTCTGGAGCCATCATCGTAGCTCCACCACACACCTTCTACAGTCACTTCACTGCAAACCCAGCTAAAGACACATTTTCCTCCTTCTCACACAAATGACAGGGAGTTCCTACCACAACGCTCACAAAGACCTCACAAAGTGATTTAACTGGAGTGTTTCCCTGTGATCCCCAGTGAGGGGTATCCTTCCATCTCCCATCTCCCAGTGCAGAGAAGCTTGCTGAGCAAACACAGCCTGACACAGCCCTGTAGCTGCCATGGAAATGAGTACAGTGTGAATTCCTACACAGGTTTATCACCCAGACTTTTATTTTTTTCCTGACAGCAACAGATGTTTGTGACAAAACGTACAAATAATTCTGTATCTGTAGCCCTGCCACCTCCTGCCTCTCTTGGCCCTGTGGATTTACACAGCTTCCAGAGGAACCTGAGGGCAAATCCCAGCCAAGGTTTTCAAGGTGTTAGCTGGTGAGACCTCCTTGGGCTGAAAGGGTCAGTTTGCCCCAGCAAAGTTAGGCTGAGAGCCTTAAAAAAGAATAATAGAAAAAGCAACCCTTCTGAAAGGCTCATTGATGAGATAGTTAAGACAGAGCTTTGACAGCAGAAGCACTCCTCCACATCACAGCATCAGGAGCTCCACAGTCCTGGTGAGACCGTGGCTGAGATTTACCATTCCCTGTTCCAGAGAATTGCTCCCGTGTAACCAGGCTCTCAGGTACGTTCCTCACCAGTTGTTCATACCTTGTCCCCATACTACCTGGCCTGCAAAGGCTGTGTTAAGCTTTCCAGGGCATAAAGCAACTCTGTCACAGGAGGGATGTTTCATATTTAACTTATCTTTAGGGACATCTTGATTTCTGAAGATTTATAAACTGACCTTTAATTTTTGTCCAATTAGGTATTTCACATTCTTGCCTGCACAGTGAGAGGGAAAACAAGTGCAAGCAACAGGCACATTTTTTTTTCAGAACTGGCAAACATGGTTATGACCCTTGGAGAAAACCAACTACAAGAAAGCATTTTAGATTAAATGCCCTTAAGCCTCCTTTCTAATGTAGTAACTCCTGTATAACAATTATAAAGCAATTCAGAAAGATGGTCTCTGCTGGTATTACTTGTGGCCAGTGCTATCAGAAAGTTAATTAATTTTGGATAAAACATTTTGGGAACTAATTCCTTTTGCAGCTTAGTCAGTACGAAGTTTCAACTTTATGCCTGGACCCGAACATTGTTGTCTTCTCTACTTATTTTTCTTACCAAGTCAAAGGATGCAGTCAGTAAGTTGTTTGTTAAATTTCAAAACTCTGTTCTAGCAGAAATAACATATTTGTCTTGGCTCTAAAAAGCAAGAATAATCACAGATATAAGACTAGAAACAGAGATCAACTATCCCTACTAATGTTATATTGACAGGATCCCAAGTTTTCCCCAGCTTTTAATGAGAATATGCCACTCATGATAATCGTGAGATTCTCCTCTAAATATAGGAACTGTCTGTTTAGAACTGATGACAGCAAAACATTAAGTTTAAGCTGCTTTTTTTTAGTGGGTTAAATCTGAAACCTAGGGAAAGGTATCTGAATGACATTATGCTTAATTGTGTCATCACATATCACTTTACAGAAATTCAAATAACAAATTTATCTACTGTAACAGACTGCTTTATATGAAACAACTAAACTTGACTGACTTGTCCTACATTGTCCTTTTTTCTTTTAATTGACAACTTTCATCAATGCAGTTTTGCGTTAAAACAAACCACACCCAAACCCTGACCACTTCATATTTGGAAAGTAGTTTAAAAAGGAAATACCTCCCTCCAAAATAACCAAATTAAATTGTTTCTTTTACTTAACATGAAGCTTTTCATAAAGTGTGAATAAAGCTGTTGTTGAACTCCTAGTTTGCCATCAAAACCATGAAATTTTCTGTTATGTGGAGACTGGAGCACAGGTAATATTCTAGATTATATTAATATATTCAAGCTTCCAGTGTCAGAAAAATAAAGGCCAAATGGCTTAAACTTTCTTGAAAAGCACAGGAGAGAGGATCACATGAGAAATGCATTTCCTGAATTTCTAGGTTTTCTTTTTATAAAATAGTTTGTACATGAGCGATGCCCCAACAACTACTCCTGGTAGTGTAATAACCAAATCCCTACTATGGAAAGTTTATAGTAGCATAATGATGTGTATAGCAGTTTTAGGCAAATGTTGCTATAGGCAATATTTCACATTGGTATATATTTGGCACATGACAGGTCTGTTCCATGTCATGTCTATAGGTTCCTTAAGGAAAATAAAAAAACAACCCAACATACCAATTTGCAAGTGTCCTTGTGACATTTCATTCTGACACCAAAGCGGGTGATACCTGGGAGAAACGAGTTCTTATTTTCCTTCTGGGTGTGACTTTTTTTTAATGTAAACTTAGCAATGCTCTAAGCAAACAACAAACTACCAAGTGGAGCACAGTTCTGTGAGCCCAGAAAAAGGGCAGATTCGATGCTTTAGACATTTAAACAAGTCGAGTGGTTTTTAATTTGATGATTTACAAGTGTGGATTTTACAGGCACAATTTGTACTTCCACAACTTTTTTTTCCTCTGTCCCAAACTGACTTTCTTGGCCCAAGGCACGCAGTTATTTTGGGACAGTGAAAGTTATAAATAAGTTCTAATAAGACTATTAGGCACACATATGGTACTGAACTTCTCTCAAACCCCCCTTTGTAAGGGAACAAAGAGCATTTGACATTTATTGTGATGGCATAAGTTGCCTATGAAAAGTTTAAAGAAAGAGTTTCAACAACAGTCTGCAGTAAAACTAGATTACGAACCCAAAAATAAGAACATCCAACAATCTGTAGAAATTCCAGATTACTCTAAAAGAAACAGCCTGAGCAGTTTGCAAAAGCAGCCTAAAGAAAATTCGACGGGCTCTCTGGCAGCGTGTCAGCCTTGAGGCCTGGCAACCAACAGGAGCATGTGGGCAGATGATATTGCAGCTGACTTATGTCTGAACTGCTTCCCTTTACCCTGTCTGTGCTGCTGCTGCTGAAAAAGAGGGTAAAAGCCACCAGATGAAGGGTATTGTCTGAGGTAATCTCCTTCTGACCAGGCTGACAGTACCCCACAGATCCCACAGTGAACAAAGTCTTTAATGTTTTTGTGAATTGCAAATATTTTTATCCTAAAATAGATATATCCCCAGTTAACAATAAAAAGGGAACGATGAGTTGCCATCATGTTGGCAGAAGTATTCCAGGATGCATGGAAAATACAGATGTCGTTTCAGAAGGACACCCCTCATCCACCAACATCAACTTGCACTCATTAAATGATCCAGAATACTGTTTTCCAACATTTTAAAAATTGATACTCCTATTAATTCAAAACTACATTATATCAAGATTTTTTTAAAGTAAAAGACGAAGTAATCCCACTGATGTTAAAAAAAAAAAATAAATTGGAAAAAAGTAATTGGCTTGCAACTTAGTAAGCATGCCTTGAAGTGTAAGAATATCTCATCTCCAAGACATGGTTTCATCTCCCTGCTCACTCAGAACTACATTGTCCTGTTCTCAGCATTTGCAAAATTTTCTGCATTAATAGGGACATCGTTTTAATCAAAACCAAAGACAAAATACACACTAAAAAAAAAATAAAATCAAGGAGCCCATTCCTTTGTGGTTCTCAGGAATGCGTGTTCCACATCTGGATAAACACAGGCCTATGCAGTGAATGGAAACATTCATTCCCCAGCTGTGGCTACATCCAAATCCTTTCTTTCTCTCTCTCTGATTTACTTATAGCCCTACAAAACCAGATAAAATAGGTAGTCACAGGCAGGCCCAGCAATCTTCCTATTGACCCTTTACTTCTACCATATCAAATAAAACTCCTGGGCTGTGACCTCCAATTCAAACAAGAGATCCTGAAGGAATTCACAGCTCCCATTATTTGGCCATAATCAGCAGGTTGTGACAGTTGTGATGTTAACAGAAGCACCAAGTGTCCCACAGCATTGTGTTCTGCTTTAGAAGATGAGGATCAGCACCCCTAAGAATAAGAGACAGGAAAAGGGAAGCATCCACTTGTGCTGATGCAGATAACATGGACATCCTCAAAAAAGTGAAAGGTGTCCTTCTGCCTTGAGATAACCACTGCGTAGGTGGGATTCCTTTCCACATAAGGCCATATCCTGCTAGAAGCATGTGGATTTGGAGATCTCATGGAGGTTGGGGATCTTTTGATGCGATGCTGCCTGAGCAAATCCTATTGTCCATGGCAGCTGGGATGATGACAGACTTGCCAGAAGATCTCACTGGGAAGGAAACTCACTCTTTCCTCTGATTCAATAGGCACAGATTCTCTAGAATTATGGTTCTCTAGAATTCACAGATTCTCATGCAGGGCCATGGGAGAATCTGGGCTCTAACCTGAAAGAAGGGTCTCAAGAAAGGTATCTCCCACAGGAAAATCAATACATGTTATCATCAAAGCCTACATGATAAAACATAAACATTAAAACAGAGACAGCAGCTTTGGTTCCTTTGCTTAAATTTTCTAACAGCTCTCACAGAGTGCCAGGGCAGCATCATTTGCTGTTGTAGCAACAATGAACCCAGCCTTCACCACTGTACAATAACGAGAGGAGACTGCAAAAAGATGAGAGCTGATACAGTGTCATGGCAAGCCCTGGATTAATCCTGCTTTGCTGAGGTCAGGGGGAGCTCTGCCATCAGCTACAGTTGTGTCGGAGTACATCTGTGGCAGGAAAAAAAAATAGTAAGCTCTTTCAAATCACCTAAAGAAAAAGAAAAGCATCAAAATTTGAGGGTTTGTCTCAGGAGCTATTGTTTGTATGGCTGAACTAGACAAACAGAGGGACACAGGGAAGTTCATCACTGTAAATTATTGATCAACTGCTTTCTAGACATTGAAACTGGTAATTAAACAAATGGTAAAAAGATCCTTCATCAATTATAGAGGTGTCACTTTAAATTACATTTGCTCCAGGATGAATAAAACACCGAGGTTAAATGCTATGGGTACTTCATGACGGCTTCTTGTTCAAAATCCTCACTATAACACTGATTCCAATTCTCTCCTATTGCTGCCTCGGAGCTGCCTGCTCTTTGCACATTAAACCAGATAAAGGGAAATGAGCACTTTTGTTTCACCAATCTTTTTCACACAGTGTCCAGAAAGTGGAGTCCCAGGGTCAGGAGAGAGGATTTGGAGCTGAGACTAGTGGGATCCCTTTTCTGTACAACATGATCAGTTATACAGCCATAAGTCAAGGCCAGAGCCCCTGTGAGAACAGCCCTCCCTCAAAAAACAGGCAAAAAGAAAGGATTTTGTCTACTAACAGCCAGTTGTGAAATCTGACAAGTACAATCAGTACTTTTCAGGGATTTGATACTGGCAGGTCTTACAGTTTTTAGAAAATACATAAATGTACCCACCCTCTGCAACCTAAAATAACACTGGTGAGCTGCTTCTAATGACATCATATGACAATGACATTAAAGGTACCCTTTTAAGCAGAAATCACGTCACAACCATAATGACCACTCAAATTCAATTTATGATGAATTGTTATAGCTGGGTGCATGCCTTACTGCATCAAGCTTAATGTTATCTCAATTTCACATAAATATTATATGAATGTAAAAATCTACTTGCTCTAATATCCATTTTGAAAGAAAAACAACATCCAAAGAGCTTGGCCATCTTGCAATTACTGGCACAGATGCTCTCTAGAACCATTATAATATATCTCAAATAGGTTCCACTTTGGGAAAGTATTTATTGAAGGCTGAGTTCATCAATTGATTGAGACAGGTCAGGGAGTATAAATATTCTAAGTGAAGGACTGCATATGCAGCATAAGCAGACAGCTTAAAAGCACATGCAAAAAAACCCCCTAGCAGGTGGACACAGTTGGCATCCTTCACTGAGCAGAAGCAGCAGTGAAGCAATAAAGCCAGGAGGCAAGATCAGGGAAACAAGTTGCTGGTGGAGCCAGAAGGATCCTCGAAGTCAAGGAACTTGAGCTTGCCACAGGGAAGTGGGGAAGAAGCAAAGGGAGACCCAGTGGGAGTTCAGTTCAGAGAAGAGAGAGGCCAAGGTGATGAACTGCAGGAACACACAATGGAAGCTGGAGGTGAATACACCGTGAGCTGATGGCCATAGTCAAAGTGGGAGCTGAAGGCTGGACAGTAGAACTTTTGTGAAGGAAAGAACACCAGTTCTTGGTAGGAGGACAAAAGAATCAAATGGCTGAGTCAGCTCTCCCTACCACTCCCCAAATAATGAGGCTGAAGTGCAAGGAGAGCCAGCTCTGCTGTGGGCCTGATGCCAACTGCTCTATGGAGTCTTCCACGCCTGTTCTAAGGAGAGTTACACAACATAAAGCTTTATTCATAAGTGCCTGATGGCGTCCTGTGTGTACAACAGCTCCTACCAGCAGAACAGTATTTGTGAGAAACCTTAGGAAGAGCGTTCTAAGAGAGATAAAGTCTTTGAGTTGCAGACAGAAGCTGCCAGCCCTCATTTCCAGCTTGTCAGAGCAAGTCCTTCTTTAAGTCAGCAGCCTGGAATGAAGAGAATCTGGCATTTGTGCATGGATGTATGGTTCAGACAGTCAGGGCGGAGTGGCTGACTTTAATCAGACTTTCCACAATGGAGGGGGGAGTGGGAGTGGCAAAGTCCAGTGAGTGATGGGCATTATCTGCCCCGGCCTCCCCTTCCTGCTTCCATCAGCCCCTGGAGGAGGAGGAGGAGGAGAAGGGGAAGGGTGAGCACACAGAACTGGAATGTAAGAGTCCTTTGCATTCTCAGGATTCCTGGTGTCTGTGACAGGCAGCAGAAAGGCAACGCACACTTGTCTGGTGATCTGACAAATTCCACATTCTGGAGAGTTACTGGAACAGCTGATGGGTCACAGGAGTAGCTACATGCAGGTACTACCCTTCCCTGCAAAGCTGATCCCCACTATTCCAAAAGTCACTAACCCGTTACTGCCTCTGCTGCTCCAGCTTAATGTCTGGGTGATACTTTTTGTGTTTAGTATATACTTTTTAAAGTTGTTTCTTTAACTATCTTTTGCCAGAAGATCTTTTTTTTCTGGGAAAAAAAAGAAAATCAACAGAGTATCTAAAAATATAGGCTTGTGCTAGCAACTGTCAAACTTCTTTAGCTCGTTATGAAGTCTCTTTAAATATGCTAGTATGGTATCAGAAAGGAGTAAAGCTCCAAAATAGTTTAATCCAGCTGCCCACTACAGTGTTACCAACAATACTCTAAAGAATTCCAGTTCAAACCACTTTTGGTTGCCTCCTACCCTCACAATGAGGCTACAGTCCACTAAATCACATGCAGTTTCAACTCCAGCTAGAAATAGCCTCATGAAGTTTCTATTGCAGGATGGCGTTCCTAAATTTTGTTTACTTGGGTGCCACTACTGGTGGTGACAGCAATAGCAGCTACAAATTGCAGGAACCTGCACGTATGCCTAGAAAGGGCACCCGTCCAGATCCAACCTCTTGCACGAAAGGTTTTGGCAGCCAAATGAATTCCTTCTCCCTTACCCTTGCTGCCCGTGTCTGTTACATCGTCACGCTCAGATACCACACCACAGTAACCTTGTCCTACTGCCCCCCACACAGACCTTGCTAAAGAGTCCCAAAGGGCCCAAATGTTCCTCTGAACCTTTAGACCTGTTGAAAAGCAGTGCAAAAAGTGGGCATCCCTGGATCCCAAGCTGGACTGGGGGGTCCTCCCTCCAGGCCCCCATTGCACTGGCTCTCCCAACCTCCATCCACAAAGGGCAATGCTCTGGGAAGTGGCAGAGCTCCATCTGCTCCAGAGAGAGCAAAACACACCAAACATTGTCACCCAACCCCTCTGATTTGGGGTATGCTCCCCGCTTGGAGCCTCAGCCACTCTGTGTGCTGCCCAGGCAAGAGGCAGAACAGATACCAGCCTCCCCTGGCTCAGCATCTAAGCGTGGTTTCCCTGGCTGTCTGCACAAGGATTTATCAGTGCTCCTCTCTCCCTGACCTGATACCACGTTAATGGGCAACAGCAACACAGGCACTCCACGGGCAGATGGTTACTGTACTGCTGAGGGGCTATAATAAATATTCTAGCCTGGGAATCCCCATTACAAGAAGTGGAGATAGTGTATTCTATTTGTAAATCTTAATACAGCCAACACTTAGAAGACAACTAATTACCATTTATGTTCCAAGCAGCTGGCCTAGCTCCACATCCACAAGCCAGGAAGTTTTAGTGCCATTCAGCCCACACAACAGGGCACAAAAGTCTCCCAGTATGACTGCAGAACCTTCTGGTAAACTCAAACTTCTCACTAGCACTGACTTCAAGGATCAAAAAACAGCAGCATAAGAAGAGAATGGCTACACGAGGCCTTGTCCTCTGAAGTGCCAGAGAGCAGTCCCAGGCTGCTGCAAGCTGACCTAGACAGCTGACATCCTCTGTCCCCAGCTGTTCTTGTCCTGGCCCTCTCCTTCCTCTGCAAGGGGACTGAGACCTCTTCAGCTCTGTAATGAGACAGTTCAGGGAACTGAATAAAGAGAAGCTTTTTTTATTCTTCATCATTGTTCTCCAACTTTTGTTTCAATTGATTCACCAAAGGGTCAAGCGGATGCTGGTGTAGGTACAAGGCAGAACTGTGGAGAACTACAGCAAAACCAATTTAAATAGAACTTTGTGTTAGCTACTGGGGGAATATATCCTTCTGGCAGACAAGTAAACAAAGGGCATTTCATTGGGAATGACGTCGAGGAAGCTCTAAGATTCTCAGACTGCTTGCTTTGTCCCCTTCCCTTTACACATACACATGCCTCCAAACATTTAAAGCCTTGAGAATGATGCACGTAAATTATCACCATCAGCAGCCTCCAGGAGAAGACAAGAGAATGACACAAGAGGCTACAGACTGTCACTGTAGTGACAGTAATAAGGACTGTAGTCTTGACAGTAATTATGAAACACTGTAGTGTTCCATAATCAGGAAATTAGCAACATAAATGACCTAACCTGACGCGTGTGGGTATATATGTCATACCAGATTTGCCAGCAGAAACGTGCCTGGCTAATACACTGCTCTGCTACCCACCAGGATTGTGAACAAATGACACTTTTTGGCAGGTGCATTAGAAATTAGGGCTGATGATGCTCGACTCCGCTTGCAAACACTCAGGAGGGGGGAAGGTGACTTCACACACTCATCACGCCCCCAGGTACGGACCCAAATGAACCCCCTCATTCCCCATCAATCCTCAAATCTCAATCCAGCCCACACTAAACACTGATTGATTTTCTACTTTAACGAACCCCGTGTCACATTTGTGTTGACTAACCATCAGTTCAGATAAGTGGTTTGCAATTAAGATAATTTGGTTTGGGGCCAATGAAAGTATGACCTGAAAAGCACTATCAAGAGTTCAGCACAGCGCTGGAGAGATTAACCAGAGAAACTCACTGCTCAAAAGAGACCAGGTACCAAGCTGACAGTTACTTTAGAGCTTTATACCAGAATTTACCTTCCCATCCCACCCAAAATAAAAAAAGCAAGATTTGTCACAACAAAAACTTCCTCAGAAAGTAATAGCTTGCCCGTACAATGCTTGGAAAATATTTCTTTCCAGACACGTGCACTCAACCTGCAGCAACACTGATTTTCTTCCACTCATGGCAATGTGATCCTTTCACACAGACTACCTATTTCTGATGGCAGACAATTAGTATTTCAGGCAAAAACGCATTCAATGACAAACAGTCGATTTACCTAAAACCTCTAGGAAAAAAAGAAAAGAGTTACATGACTGCAGCTTTTGAGCTCCATGGACTTCAGCCTGGACATAGTTCACATTCTCATCCCACACAGAGCTACTTTGAGGAATTTTCCTCCCATCACAAGCTGAGCTAAGAAAGTGGTTTGGATAACAGCAGCTGCCAGGTAAATATATTCAATGCTTAAGGCTGGAAGGAGCTCCCCTCTGTCCCCACCTAGAGAGGGAATCATCAGAGCAGAAACAGATACTTGGCAACCGGTCAGGTTTGTTTAAAGAGAGAGAGAGAGAGATCAAACACCCCCTTTGGCTCTGCAAGTTTTTTGCATACAGAACTTCACCTCTCTTGCAACATTTCCTCTTCACATGGTGCCCTCATGACCAAGCTGCCAGAGCAACACAGAAGTCCTCGCTTCCAGCACTCACCACCTGGCAGGCTCCCAGCACCAGGCACCCCCTGCTCTCTCCAACACAGCAGAGGAAAGGTTTCAAGGTGGTCACTGCTCTCTCCTTTCCTTTATATCTCTTCCTTGTATCAGCACAGAGTTAAATCAGATTAGTTTATACTTGAGACAAATAGTGTCTGAAAGCTTTACCCAAATATAGAAACGGCCCATTGCCATCAACCCATGTATTCTTTAATTATATCAGACAAAAAGATACTGTGCTCGTATCTTTATGTCATCACAAGTTTTAGTTAAATGTTTTAGGGACCCTGACACACCTGATTTAGAAATAGATCATAAAATTGCATAAATTATCCCTTCTATTTTCCCAAATCGCTTCTAGCTTTCTCCAATCTCTGCATAAACAGTCATGAGAGCACTCCTGCTTCTATGGATTGAGGAGACATCTTGGTGATCTACTTTAAGGCAGCCAACACACGACTGACAGACAGTGCTACTGCTCAGCTGTGCTTCTCTAACAGCCAAGATTTCAAACAATTTAAAGAAATGCTTCCTGATGGAACCCAAAATTATAAGTGCCGAAACTAAGCACCAACTGAAATAATAAAAGACCCAAGATACAGGCATTGGTCTCTAAGTTAACACATAAAACTGAGCTTTAATTTTCTTCAGCTTTGCTAAATAGCCTGTGGATACACTACTTCAGGAGGATGCAGAGATAAAAAGGAGCACGAAGTAAGTTCAGTCTGTGATATAGGCTTATTTTGGCCTCCCAAACTTTTCTGCCTCCCACCCTTTTTTATTCCCTTCAACCTTCTTCCTGGCCTCTACTTTTCTCCCTGACCTCCCACACTATTTTGGCCTCATACTCCTTTTCCTTCTCCACTTTTCTTACTGATCTCCCACTCCTTTTCATTCTCTATTTTTCTTTCTGGCTTCCCCCTCCCCTCCAGACTCCTACCCCTTTCCAGCCTCCACTCTTCCTTCTGGCCTCCCACATGTTTTCATCGTGTAATTTCTTTCAGATTCCCACCCCTTCAGCCAGCACAAAATATTCAAATTCCCTTAAGGTGATGAGTGTGTAAGTTCTCTATCAACAGTGTCTTATCTTGATACCTGCATCCATACTTTGAGTTCTCCTTCTACACCCCAGCTGACCAGAACCAAGCCAGCATCCAGCCAGACACCCTACTCATAACACCGGGATTTTATGCCCAAGGAAACATGTTGGCTGTCTCAGTAACTCCACATCCTGCCAGGACTCTCACAGCACTTTACAGTTAATTGTGTTAACGAAGGCACAAAAGTAAAATGTTAGAAATTCTGAAATGGTTAAAAAAAACCAACAAAACCAATCAGAGTTTCAGAGGAACGCTCTTCTAAGAGTTAGGGATGATACAACCCCCCACCATGCTTGTTTAATAAAGTAATAGGTGTTCTTGCTTTGTTAATGGCTCCATCAGTGGCTTTGCTAATGGCTCCATGGTCCCCAGTTCCTATCCAGGAGTTTTCTGGACAGAAGATCAGCAAGATTAAAGTTAGAAATCGTCTGCATTTCCACAGAGTGCTACACTTAGGTACACAAAGACACACTCTGTACTTCTCTGCACAACTTGCTTTTGATTCCCTCCTCCAACTTTAAGGAGGGAGGCATGCAACAAATCCATGCACAAATAAAACGGGAGTTTTGGAAGTCACATATTTGATATTTGTCCTCATTTTCAAATGAGACCTTAAGTTTTCCTTTTTATTTTCAAACAAAATTATGGCCAAAAAAAGCCTGTGACTTTAGAAGAAATCAAAAATAATACCTTTTGAATACGCTTTTCAAAATGCAGCATTTGGTTAACTTTAGAAACATGATAGGTATTTTTTGTTTGTTAGTTGTTTTTGGGAAGGTGCAGCAGATATAAAAGCAGTTCTTCATTATATATTACTAGGCTTTTCCAGTAATCGTATTGCTCTGAATCTTCTCTTTCAAGCTACAATATTTTTCTAATTACGTGGTACTTAGTAGCTCTGAAGGAAAAGGAAAGGGAACGGACCACAAAAATCAGAAATGCATTAATTCAAAAGGAGGATCTGAAATATCTTCAGAAGTTACATTTTAACAGTCCAAACATTCTTCCCACACTGTCCCTTCACATGCGAGTCAGGCATGCTCAGCTGCCCCCACTTCATTCCCACACAAACAAACCAATGGAGAAACCCTATTATATTGCTTCGTGTATACTTGGGGTTGTTTGTTCAGTACCAAAAAACAAGCCAGTGTACAAACCCTGGTTGCTGTTATAATCTTAATAGTTGTCATAGATGGGTAGGAAAGCTACCTGTAATATCCGAGAGAAAATAATGTGCTAATACAAAATAACATAAACAGTCAAGAAAAGGCAAGAAAACTACTGGCAACTGAACATCAGTGCTCGCTTAAAAGAAGGCAAAAGAACCATCTGTTTTGCTGTCTAAATTCCATTCTGTCAGAGCTTGAATTCCTGGCTTCCTGGTGCAAAGGTGTGGCTTTCCCTCCCAAGATGCAGAAGAGACAATTCTGAACAGACTCCAAAATTTTAAGAGTATAAGACAACCTGTTATTTAAAACAACACGACGCGTGGACACAGAACAAGGCTCTCTGGTCTCTAATTTGGAAGGTTCAATAAAGCTCTAGAAAAAACCCAACAATGATTTTGTGCAATAGTCTCTTTTCTTCTCAAAACTGCACCATTGGACCCATCAGCTTCATTGCTGCCAATGAAAACCTGAACTGCAGAAATACTCCTTATAATGCAACTCTCTGTGGTGTTGCAAATGTGTGCCAGTTTTTGTTTTTAAAAAAACGTTGATTATAGTGTGCTGCTTTATAATGTGTGGAACTGCATATTTTAGTTATTAAAGTTAGCAAACAGGTCTGACTGTTGAAAGTCATTTCCCTGAGTAAACAGTGACTCAGTGCAGACTGTATAATGTAGAAGTTATTAGTTACTGTTAGCAAGTTTAAAAAATCCAACTCGCAACACTACACAAAGACATATTTCATAATGGAAAATAGTTTTCCTCCTACTTCTACGGTTCCAGTTATACTGTTTCAGTGGAATGTAATTTTCTAAAAAGCTAAACAGATCCCTATCTCCTCATTATGTAACTGGACATTGACTTAACTGGACCCTTCAGCCATGAACAATAAGCACAGTGAGAGGGTTGAGTTTACCCTCTTTGCTCTTCTCAGTTTGTCATTACAACACTGAAGCAAAGATTATTCTTGCTCAGCCAGGACTATGCCATCTAGACCAGGCAGCAGGTGGTAAAAACAACTGAGTAAAATATTGAGTGTATGGTACTGAAGGAAAAAAAAAATACAACTGTAAGGTCACCATAATCCTCTGACAAACACTGGGCTTTAGTTGAATTACAGCTCCTTCAATAATCCTCCCCTTCATTAGTAAAATGGCCAAATACACCTGGTGATTGTCAGCTGGCAGAAGGCACCACAGATCACTCTAACTAATGAAATGCAGCCTCAGCTGCTAAGGCCCAAAGGTTTCCCTGGAGTCTTAAGGCTTCAAAGGCTTCAAAAGACTACAAAGGCTGTTCTCCAGCTAGGAGTACACACTGTCTCAAAGATTAAGGACCACATCTCTACATTACCTTTTGTAAGGGTGAAATCTCCAGTCAGATATAAAAACACTACAAGGAAAGAGAGTCAAACATCCACATTAAACTTTTACTTACCAGAAATGCACCTCCAAAAGAAATTACTGAAATCATAATTTAAAGGCACAGTCTTTTAAAGCAGCTATAGCTTATGACGACCAGTCTGCATCCAAACAGCAGGCTGAAGGCTATTCTAAATGTCTTTTTGTCTGCATGCATCTTTTCACCTAGCAACAATTTTAGAAAGAATTTAGGACAGCATGGACAGAGGACTTTTTTTGTCATTCACAGACTATCCATTTCCTGGCAAAAATCAGAACACATTTTGACATAACATTCTTTGCCACCACAATTAGACTGCCTGTTTGATTGCAGAACTTCACAGTAACTGCAGGCAGCTGCATTGTCCAGCTCCAGGACCTTACTGCCTAAAAGACAAACACTGTAGCACTCCAAAAGGTACTGCCAAATGCTAAAAATCAATCAGCATTTATTATCAGCTGCTGAACTGAATTACAGGATGGGTGGTGGCCAAGCTGGACCGCGGTCAACGTACCGGTTAAACAGCTGCAAGTGTCCCCCCGAAGAACAGCGAGCTGGGCATTCACCTGGGATAAAGTGCTTTCCCAAAGGAAAAAAAAGCTGCCAGGGACAGCTATCCATGCATGCCTGAATGTCACAGGAGTTCTAAATATTAACCTTTATCACCTTCCAGTACAGGAATTTAATAGAGCATAGTCTACACCGAAGATATACATTAAACAGAAAAGGCACCAGCCCTGCTGCTCCTTACTCTATTGAAGAGTATTTAATAATGCAGGGCAGGGCTTTAAAGAATAGACGACCTTCCACCCCCGCAGAATATGACTCAGTTGCAACAAATTACTTGAGATTTGTCCACTCAGAACCTTCTGTCATAAGAAACTTTGTTAGCCTTTCACGTTTACTTATACTGCTTGCTTACGTCTTTATTAATGCTTTCTGGGAAGAGCTGGCCACCAACCCCACTAATGCACTGAGAAAGAATAAAGTATGCAGGGGAGGGCACAAAACACAGAGCGGGGTATTTTCCAGCAGAGAGATCATTCAATCCAAACAGAGTCTTGGTAAAAGTGGCTCCCTCCAGGCAGAAAAATAACCGTATTATAATCTCAGAGAAAGACAAGCCATTCAAACCTCATCCAGTAGAAAAGCTGATAGATGGTTAGGTGTATGGCTTCTATCGAAGTCGGGAGGAGTGATCCTCATCAAAGCCAACCACATCACTCCTGAGTGGGTTATAAAGCAGTAGATAACACAGCAAAACCCCCGATGGAAGACAAACACACCCTGTAATTGCAATTGTTTTACACTAATACAAAGCACAGCTGCTACAATGGAGCAATCCCCACCTGATGCCAGGCATTTCCTCCTGTGCCACTGTATTCTTTGCGCAGGTGGAGACCTTCATGTGCTCACACCACAGGCTGGGGAACTGCTCCTGACAAATTACCAATTTGTTTTGCCTACTCAGTTTCAGTTTGGATAAGTTCTGAAAAGTTAACCACATTTGACTGTCATCAATACAGTTAAGCCAAAGCACAAGACAAATGGTTTTCCCCACAGCAACATTTTAAAACATACAAATACGCCTTTATAAACCTTTTTTTTAAGCTTGTATGAATGGACGAGTGATTTAGCTACATTTGAATCACTTATGAAGGGCAGCAGGACAGACTGTCCTTAGGAAAATTTGCCGTGCTTTCAGTTCTCTGAACAGTTCTTGCACCAGTAACACACTGCATTTTCCCAAATATAAATTTGAAAGCAGCCTGTGAAGCCTCCTCACCCGTTACTGGGAGGCAGAGCACTCCAGCCCAGCCATCAACGTTTTGCTCACTGGAACTATTCACATCTGCCAGGTGAGAGTGCTCGGCCCAGGCAGGGTCGATGGACTGAGACACACAGGAGCTACAGCTTATACCTTGCTCTGTGATTGTGCCCAGCTGCTGCAGCTTGTGTCTCACGTGCTTGTGTCTCCCACCACGACAGCAGTAGCAGAATTTGCACAGTTCCTAGAAAGCACACAGTTCCCAACATAATGAGGCTGGGTCCTGTAAGCCACATGACACCACAAACAGCACAGAAATCCAAAGTGCCACAGACTAAGACTGCATAAGGGCCTCTACAGAGTTTGAGCTCATTTACAGAAATAAACAGCACATTGGATCTGTTGTTAAGCTTCCTTGGCCCTCAGTTTTTTTACAGTCCTTCCTCCAGTGGGCTTAGATCACATTTAAAAACAAACCAATAATCAAGCATCTTCTACCTGGCTTGAACAATTGTGTCAGGATCTATATTATTCATCTTGCAGATACTATAAATTCTGATGGTGTGTCATAAATCACAAGTTTCTTTGCTACTAGTTATGCAAAAGACAAGAGAAATTGTACACTTGGGATCCTGAGTCACATGGGATCTCTCATTCCCTTAGTGTATTATGATTCAGACTTTTTTTCCTTAAAAAAAATAAAATATATCCTTATGTCACGATAAATGAGGATAGCATGCATATAGTCTGGCACACCATTTGTCACTGCCAGGCAAAATAGAAGACAAGATTTATATTTACTCTGGCTCTCCCTAAAACAGAGGATTATATCCAGTATCAAAACCAAAAACCTTTAAGTGTTATGACAATGATTGCCATACCAAGGCCTACTGTAAAAATTAAGAAGAAAAATTACAGAACTCATCAGTACTGTAAGCCTTAGGCAGTTTCTGAAAGAGTTTTGCAAAGGTGCTGACAGCTGGTAATTGTCTGTTGCTCCAAAAGGAGACGAAAAAATAATGCCTTTCTTCCCAATTCCCCTAAGATGTGGTTCTGCATTCAAGGCTTGTCCCACCAAACAAGTGAGTTTTCTCATTTGTCACTTTCTAACACTAGGCAGCTGTCACCTACAAGCAGTTCGGGAGAAGCCTTTCACCTCAAGCAACTATCATAGAAAGAATAAAAACCAGAATAATCTCTGCATTGTAACCAATTTTTATTCTGTAACACACACCCCACACACACCCCCCAACATCAGGATGTAGATCAAGCCAGCTTACTTGGAAAGTTCAAGTTACTAGAATGAGACATTCATTCAGCACAGAGTCAGATTCCTTCCATGAATCACGTATCAGAAAAGGGGCAGACCGGCACAGAACGGAGCACAACAGATGGAGACTCTTGAGTCTTAGCAGGGACACAGAGCCTGTGGTCTAAGCTAGAGAAGTTACAGTGTTTGACAAAATCTCCAGCTGTAAGACAGCACTGAAAACATCACGAAGTGCTTTTAGGCACCTGTGCAAGCTCTGGCAAACAAGGAAGATTGATTCCAGCGTCAATGTGCAGGACGTGTCACCCGTGAGCACACAACAGCTGGAGAACATAGAAAAGCATGATGTGCACAGAAAACCATTCTTCAGAAGAAGAAGCAGGAGCTCCCTGACACATCGGCTGTATCAGGGCCATGCTCCATCTCAGGAGCAGCCTTTCTCCTGCCCCCACGCCCAAACACACCTTTCCCACTCCAGCCCCGGCAGGATTCACCCCGTCACTTCCCGGGGTCACACAGAAGCTCGCTGTATTTGGGCTACAATCGGGGAAGCGCTACCGCAGCGTATTTAGGGAACGCTACGGCAGGGAAGTGAAGGGGACTCCTCCGGGATGCCGGCTGCTCTCAGAGGGTCATTTGTTTCTACCGTGGAAATCTCGGAGTTTCCGGGAAGGGCGCTGACTCCGGGTGAACGGCCAAAACCGCGACCGTCCGGTGCCACCCCCGGCTGCCCCCCTGCACCTCCCGGAGCCGGCAGCGTGCTCCCGGCAGCCTGCGGCCATGTGGCCGAGCCCCGGAGCTTTTGGGCGAGCACGGGGCGGGGGACCCTGGCTGCGGGGAGGCCCGTCCCCGCCGCTCGCCCTCCCCCCTACCCCCCCACCCCGTGCCCCTTTGCTCGCCAGCCCCCGCTCACCTGCGCTCGGCGCCCCCGGTACGCGCGGTTCGGGGCCCTGCGGCCGCTCCGGCAGCCCCTCGGCACCGACTGCCCACGGGAACCCGCGCCGCACCGCTAGTGAGCATGTCCGAGCGCCGGGCATGCGGAGTGCGGGCAGGGAGGCCGCGGCCCTGCCTCCGCCCTCACCTGCCGTCAGCTCGGCGGGGCGGGACGCGGCCACGCCGGCTCCCCCCCCCGCCCCGCACCTCCCGGGAGCGGGGAGCGCTGAGCCCCGCAGCAGCCGGAACCCCCCCCTTCTCCCCCCGTGGCGGAGGCAGGAACCCGCGGGCGCTGATGGCGCTCTCCGGGCCGGCCACAGCGGTTCGCCTTCCCGTTGCCCGCAAGCCCAGGCGCACCTGTATCCGCACCCCCGCTCCGGAGCACGACTGGTAAAGCTCAAAAACTGGGGGGGGAATTTCACCACCCCCCCCCCCCCCCCCCCCCCCCCCCCCCCTCCCGGGCCCCCCCCCCCCTTCCTCCCCCCCCCCCCCCCCCCCCCCCCCGCCTTCCCCCCCCCCCCCCCCGCCGCCCCCCCCCCCCCCCTTTGTGGGAATCACCAAAAGCCGGGGTGAAGGCAGGGACAGGCATCTTCATTCATCTCACACACGTGTGAGACGCCAGAGCCGCTCCAGCCAGAATCCACAGGAAATTCCACTTAGGATTTAATTCCACCCGCCTGAAGCTCCACGGAGCTGAAAGAGTAAAGCTCTGCATTTTCCATTCCTGCACTTTAAAGGGTCTTGAACTACGAGCTTCTGTTTTTATTAAGCACAGAACATCAGAAACTCCTTTTCTCCGGCCGCTCCTGCAGCACCACCAGGACTCGACAAACGCAGGCTGCTGCCCTCAAAGTAGCAAATCACAGTTTTATGGACTGTTAATGAGTATTTAAAACTTTTTAGAAAGCTGAACTAATAGCTTTTCTCTCTCTGATGTCTCCCCCAGGATCTTGGCACATGCTAATTGGAATAAGGTTTAAAGGAACGGTTCCCTCTGGGAAAGACAATTCAGCCCTGCCAGTGTTTTTGCTGTCACTACAAATAAGTCACAAACGTTCCTGGACCAGTTACTGGAAACCAAAGAACACCCAAATTGCCACTATCTCCTCTTCCCACAAGGCAGAGCTCTCAGGTTTTGCTGAAGTAAAATGACTCTCTGTATAACAATTGTGCAATCCCCCTCCTGTGGTAAATGTCTTAGGTAATTTTCAGATGGAGTTGCAGATTACTTACTAGAAAGACAATGCGAGGAAACCTCAGCGACATGCACAGCTGTGTCTGCAGAACAGGACGGTCCTGCCCACAGCAACCTACTCCCACAACTGAACAGCTATTAAACAGCTCCCAGCTGCATTTAGGTACACTTCAACATCAGGAGGATTTTCCTTCTCTTTAGACTCTTTTAAATTAGCAAGTCTACAAATCTAGCTAGAAAATATTCTGAGGCAAAAGACACAGAATGGCCACTCCTTCCAAGTACTGAAAATTGAAATTATTCTTCCAGAAATACTGTGTCTTTTTAAACTACTTTTATCTACCACGTCAAAACAGAAATAACAGAATCTTGGAATAATCAACTCAAATCAATGGATTTTCCATTTGCTCACAAACAAACCCTGACCCGAAGTAAAAAAAAATAATAATCACAAGTTAACAGAATACCCTGTTCCTCAGGATATTAATAACGGTCCATCAATGTGTTCCTCTACCACCAAATTTTTGACGTGTGAACCTTCCTGTAACATTCAGGACATGAATGCACTGACACATGGACAATCGATATTGAAGAGGATCAAAATACTCTTTTCCAAGGTGTTTCTCTTTGTAGTTTGAAAAGTGCTCCCAGAATTCCAATAGAATAAATACATCTGGGCCAATACACCAACAGCAAGTCACGCTAACTTTAGTGCACTGAACTATTTCTCCAGGAAATACACTTTAATCACATTTTAAACTCCCAGTCACTTAACATTCATCGCTACCAATCTCATCCTAGTGACAGAAAACTGTTCACAATCACCCCGATGACCAACCAGTCTTGCCAAAGCCTCATATTTTTGCACGAGCCATTTCTCCATTCAGAACAGACATTACTGAATTGGTTATCGTGTCACTAACACTGCAAGAAGGGAAAAGAGAACAATAAAAACCAGGCTTACAGTCTTGCGTTCTCCATTGCGACTAACCACGCGGATGATTTCTCCCGTAGGAATAAGTTCAATCTGCAGCTCCATCATTCCAAGGTAAGTTTGTAAATCTTTGTATTCTTTACGGATGGTTCCGTAGCAGCAGAACTCCCCGAGTGGTCTGGGAGAAGACCTTGACTAACTGCAATCTTTGGTTCAGAGCCCTGTTGTGAGAGGAAGAGATGAACCTCCGTATTTACACTAAGCGTAGGTGCGAGCTGAAACAACAATTAAGTTCAAGACTTAGTTTCCACTAATTACAATGGATCAAGACAGTTCCAAGAAACCTGAATTTATGGTTGTGTTTATGGCCACAAACTTTGTTGATGTTCCATTTTAGTCCCAGAGGACTCAGAAAAGTCAAGTCTCTGCGGATGCCATTTCATAGGTATTAGCACGGAACAACTGTACATTAGACTTTGCAAATCTACCAAGAGATTTTATATAGAAAAGATTCTTCATCTTTGCCTCCAAAATACTTGGTTTGTAGATGAGGGAATAGAAAACACTGATTGCTCCCATGGTAACTACAGGAAGTTCTTCAAATTACTGCAGAACAAAATCATTATTAATTGAATCCTTGAGTCATGCAAAGGAAATTAACTTGCATGTTACTTCACAAAAATTCCTACTATGAATATGAGAAAAATAATCTGTCGAACACTGGTTTAAGTGCAATTACAGCACTTTACTACAGCCATGTCATCCATTACTGCAGTACTAGACCTACACCCTCACCCCAAAATTCTCCAACAGATGCAGACATCCTGCCTGTGACTGGGGAGAAAAGAGATCAGTCTAAATCTCACATATTTGAAGATTTGCTGTTGGGGGACAATTCCTTAAACCTTGGAATAGCCAAATTTTAACTTTACTACAATTCCAGATGGCACTTCTTGTCAAAAAAACTACCTAGACGTTGAGATTAACAAGCCTCTGGCCATTCAAGAGCAGATACAGAGACCACCATTCTGTTCAGGAACTGAAAAGAAATGGCCTGTCACTGTTCTGTGGTTTGTGTCTGGAATTATTCTTATACTTCTCTTGGCTGTTATAGACAAGATTGTTCCAGTCCAACAATTGTTTCCTTGACCACTTACTTCCGAATATAGGGTTCTACTGAAAAAGAGATTTTATCACATTTTAAAAAAACCTATTGCAGTCAGTTCCCTAAACAAACCCACCCTACTCAGTAATATGGAGCAATACCCAGCCTATCTTATCTACCCTTCCTACAGAGAAATTATGAAGATTAGTAGCCTAGAACATAAGGGTTGTTCAACTGGAATGATTTCTGTAGTCCAGAAACCAGAATTAAGTACAAAAACAACCTTCTGAAAATGGGCTACAGGTAAGCGAGAACACGAGGAAAAAAAAGGATAAAGAAAGTAGAAAGAGGCTGAAGGGGAAAAAAAAGATAACAAAATAGAAGAGAGGAACAGCGTGTGATCTCTGCTGAGACTAAGCACACACTTTAAAACCACAGTTACAATACAGCTTGTATTTGCTAAACAATGCTGAAACATTCCCTGCTAGGGCTGATGTCTGTATTTGATAACTGCCAATTTCAAACAAAGTACGGTTAACAGCTTAAATTGTCTGCTATTGTGTTTTTCTTCCTTTTTTTGTGGTGCTAGTAAATTCTTATTTTCTGAATTTTGCCCACACCTCTGCATTTCCTCTTGCCAGGTTGCATTCCCAGATGTCACACTTCCTCTGACTTCAGTGTTTTTCTCCAGTGATTCTTCCAGCCTGTGCTTCAAAAGCTCCCATGCAAGTTCTCTTGCTACTTTCTAGATTGCACATGAGATGGTCTTACTTTTAATTGCAGAGACCTGGTAAAGGGAAGATGACAGTTCCGCTGTAACTCCGGAAAGTGGGATGTACACAGGCAGATAAGTGACTTTTCTTAAGTTGAAGCAATTGAAAAGACAAGTTCAGTAGCTCCTGAGTGGCTCAGTTTCCAGAGGAACTCAATGCATACTGCAGAGATTCATCAGGGAATGAGTGCCATTGCCTTGGCTGAACAAAGCAGCCACACAGAGAATAGTTTACACTGCACTACTGTGAACTACACAACTCAAATGTTTGCACTTGCACCTGAAGAGAAAGAGTTAAAAATAAAAGGTAGCAAGCTGGCCATATAGACAACTGGCTTCAAACACTTCCATCTTCATACAATATCTTTTTTCTCCTTTCAAGATTGGTATAATGAAAAAATGGATATAAGGAAACCAGGATATTATCTGCTTAATGCATGAGTTATAAGGTCAACTAGCATTGGTATTCATGCCGTGATGAGTACCAGGAACTTTTTGTGATCTCTGTATCTGTTATCACAAAAGAAATTCCTTCATTTCAATCACTTTCAAACAGGCGATCCCTATATCCAAGAAATATTTCTGTTAGAAATGCAGAGTTCTCAAAAAAGGTATCGTTTCCTCTCTCAAGGAAAACCTAATTCAAGCTTTGTTTGACTGACCTTTCCATTGCAGTATATTAATTAAGACAAGTTCATCTGAGTGTCACTTAGTGCCCAAGAGCAGAGAAGGAAGTGGTGGTAGTAGAAACAATAGTTTTTATCAGAAGGTACTTTTAGGGTTTTATCAAACACGCAGGACATCTTAGAAATATTTCCTGTTTACACAGAGCTGTACTATCTGTGTGCAATGATACCCTGCACATCCTGAGGTGAGCGAGGAATCAGAAATATATGGAAGTTAAATAAGGCTATATTGAGCAACATTCCTTGGTAGACCTATTTCCTATTTTAAAATAAATTCTCTGACAGCAGGGAATTAGGAAAAGTTACCCTTAGATGGAAGTTATTTGATAGCAAATTTATATTAAAACATAGAAAATTTGAAATACAATGTACAACGTCGCAGATCTTTCACAAAGACAAAAAAGACATCTCAAATCATACTGTGAAAAGGTGAATTTAAAAGACCTTGTTCTCAAAAATTAAGAAAGCAATTTAAGTGGCTATAGCATTTTTACATGGAAAATATCAAAATCTCCTCAATGGGGGAGGGAAGACAGAAAATCTAAACCAGAAGTCCATTTAAGACTGGAGTCATTTAAATGAAAAAGAGAATATTAGATGAATCTACTTTGTCCGAAAGAAAAATAGTATCTGTCCTTGCCCTTCTTTTGCAGTCCAAAGTCCTACTGCATGTGTTGTTACTGACATATTTCCATTCTAAAATAGTGTTGGTATCTTCATATTAAACATTACCAAAGTTTCTTGGACACAGGTTACCGTGCACAAACTAATCGTCGCCACCTGAACCAATGTGTTCCTTCTCAAATTAATAGAGGCCACATAGAACACTTCACTGCCAGGATTTATTTTAGTGGTACATGAAAAGAAAACACATGAGTATAAAAACATTTCCAGTGATTATAACATCCAATTAAAGGTGTTTTAAGAAAGATAAATTTCATCAGAAATTGTATCATTACAGATCATGGAAGAGTTTGAAAAGCTACCATAGGTAACAGTAGTAACCAGAAGTGCTACTGTGTGAATAATACTTAAGAAAGAAGTATAGAGTTCTGTGCAGCATCCTACTGACACACAAACAGATTCAGTCACAGCTGCCATGGGCATTTTCAGTGAAGTCCTGTGGTTCAAAGGATAAGTTTACAAAATGCAGCTTCTGTGTCCAGTGATTGAGAGGGTTATCAGCTCTCATACATTAAGGATCTTGAGTTTCTTGCCCATGGAAAGCGGCTGTATGGCTCCCCCTCTGAGCTGCTCATGAACAGCAGATACACCCTGATTAGAAGAAACTGGATCTTGGTCCACAATAAATCGCCAGCTGTGGTCTGGAATTCAAAGACCACTGTTCTTTGAGCTCTCCACAGAATCTCCTTGCACCTTGGAGTATGGTGATACAATTACACAAGTAATATCAGAAAGAGTACAACTCAGGAACTGCAAAAGTTCTTTGCAATTCGATAGGGATTTGTCTGATGCCCTAGTTGCCATGAGAAGTCATATATCAGAAAGATTTAGTGCAAAACAAATTCTTGTAAGACCGGTACAAATGTGAAAACCGTTTCTAATATTGTTCCAAAGCGTAATAGGAATGTACAAACTTTAAACCTCAAGGCAGTTTTAATCCATGCAATGAACACAGTACCCCCTGAACCTGCCCTCACAACTTACAGCTGGAAATAGTTCCAACACCAAGCACTAAACTGAGATACAACTAAAATTTACAGAGGCTAAGTGTTCTCAAACCCCACACTGCAACTATCTAACCAGTTAACCTATTTTATAGTTTCCATAGCACACAAAGACACACAGAAGATTTTATACAGTGAATGATATAAGCAAGTAATTGCAAAACGAATGTCATATCAAAGTGCTGAACTTCTATTTCAAAAGAATCCTGAAAAAATTAAGGCCTTGAGAAAAAAAGCAAAAAGGAATCCATTCAGTTCTGAAGCAATATTCCAACATAAACACACCAACATCCTTTGCTTTCCTCTTCCACTTGAACTGAATTTTCTCTTTTCCATCCATAACCAACGTGACCGTGGTGAGTAACTAACTCTACATCCCATCCACTGTAGGTAGCTCAAAGCTGTGTATCTACAGCATGGGAGACTCACAAGTACTCTTTTCCAACACTGGAGTCTGAGATTCTGTGGAATATTGGTGCCTCTTCCAATCCTTTCCCAACATCTCCATTTCCTCATCAAGAAACAAAAATAATTTCTGAAGCTAACTACCTTTCCTTTTTTTTTAAGGTACATGACCTTTCTTGTTCCATCTCCACCCTCGAGTGCACAGGATACACCAAGGTCTAAGCACCTTTAGAAAAACAGAAATTTTGCAGACCGATTGCTATAAATTGTAGAGATTTACAATTTTGGTAGCGAAGATTATGCCATAGGAAAGAACTTGTTCCACTGAAATTCCCCATTTGTAATTCTCATCATCTCTACAGTAAGTATAGCAATTATATGTCCAGATGCTATCAGGGAAGTATTTATATATGGCTTTAGCTTTCTAAATTCCATATGACAACAGGATACAATTTGGGTTAGTACCATGATCATTAGCTCTTTGCCAACAAATCTGAGGGAGAAACACAATAGGCAAATTGCTAAATTGTTTTATAAAAGAAGAATTAAAAAAGAAAAAAAATCAGGAAAAGTGTGTTTTGATAAATGTATCTCAAAAAAATGGAGAAATTAGAAATGGAAAAATCCCACAAAGACTTATCAGTAAGGCATGAAGAAAAGGGATCTACTACCAAAGGAGAATTTACACACTCCAAAGATTTTGCTTCCATGTAACTTGTTGCTACATGTATTTCCCAAGAGGTAATCAGCTTACATTTGAAAGTCAAACAAAATTTTAAAACAAGCTAACTATCTGTATCTAATAAATAACTTTTTAAATAACTTAATTTGAACTAAAAATTTAGAAATCAATGATAAAGTGGTTACAGTATAGCAAATATTGTATTATAAATAAAATATCCTCTACAAAAAGGAGCAAGACTAAAAATCTATTAGCTTACTTAGGTTAAATCACTGTATTAGAAATGTTTACCATCTTAAAACATACAGCATTTATTAGGTGCTATTTTTACAGTTCTCATCCAGTGCAAGAGCATTACTCTCCCTGTCACAATAAAAATATCTGTTTTCACAATATATCATCTTCTATGAGCTTACAAAGTTTCTGAACAATCCTACCTGTCTTACTTGCACTGTCTTACTCCATCTTTTAAGAGTAAAAGCTTATAATCACTAAGACATAAAGACTCATCTGACTCCTGAATCAGGACCACTAAATGCCCTTTCTGCCTTCAGAACTCATCACGCGATTCCAGATTGTCAGGTTTCTGCATCCAACTGTTCTCTTCCTGTGTCAGGTCCTTGTCTATTAATGTTCTGTTCGGTTGAATCTAGAAGAAAGACAGTAGTTAACAAATTAACACGTTCAGAAACACCGTGTTGCTCTATACTATCAACATACCATTTTATAAACCAATATAGAAAGAAAAATATGAGCAGTATCATTGAGATACAGCAGCCAGCCCAGTGACTTTCATTACTGTATCCTCTAAGGTAATGGAGTCTCACAGCCTTCTAGAAGCCTTCATCCAGCAACAACAGAACTTCCATTTTAACCATTCTACAACACATTAGAACAGCCATGACAGCATGAAAAATTAGGAACAAACAAAATTATTTTGACAAAAAATGCTTTTGTAAAAGAAGCAATGCTCAGTTGCTTCATCTAGTCTGTGCAGGTTTAAGTCATCCTTTCAGAAATTAAATGAAGCAGACAGTTAAACAAATAACTTGAGTTCCAGCTGCCCTGTCTTTTCCAAATTCAAGTGATTAAATTACAGGCAGCATTTCTGTGCAAATCCACCATAGAATGGCATACAAAGAGTTAACTTACAATCTATCAGAAACTTGGCAGCATTTAAGTTGATTTCACTTCTCATCTTTACAGAAACTAGAGACCTAACTGACAGAGCCTGAAATTACAAAAAATGAAAGCTGAGAGAAAGAAACCTGTCTTATGTCATTACAACAACGTGTTGCCAGAATCCAGCATCTATCTTTTTTGCAGTTATTTCTGCTGCCACCTCCCCCAGGAATAACACAGCTACACACACCTATGTTCAGAAACATATGAAAGCAAAAGAAATGAATATTAATGAAAGCTTTCAACTATATTACCTGAAAAGGCTGGCTGATACCAACTATTGACTGCAAATTATTGCTGTAATAACCAAGCAAAAATTCTCCTCCCGTATCTGGTATTTCTGCAGCACTCATGTAAACCTGTCAACAAATATAAGAATAGGCAATTCTTATACAGAGAGAGCAGCTGACAAAAAAAGCAGTCTCTGCCATTCAGGACACCATAAAAATCAGTATTTATAAGTTTTTAAACATAAGCTAAAAAGGAAGAGGACAGACATAACTCAGGAAACCATTCAAAAATTAAGTCAGGGAGGAAAAGTGACTACCCTTCACCATCTTATCAAGCTGACTGGGTTCAGTAAGAAGTGAGAAGAAACCCAGAGCTGTCATAAGGGAAGGGGTAAGGCCACAAGCACCAGGAAGGGAGATGACCTGTCTCCTGGTGGCAATAAGCTGCAACAGGAACAGCAACGCCGACCCCACCACTTTGGTTTTGTACTATCCCCTGAAGAAAGACAATCTCATCCACCCTTGCATGCACTGTGTCTCCAAAATTAAAGCTGATTTTCTGTTTGTTCACATAAATACCTTTGGGAACAGGTAATTTGTATTCAAAACAAGTCTTGTTTGTTTGTTTGAAATCACCTTAGGTAACTACTACTAGAAAGCTCTGTAACAGCAGTTTTTTAAAGAGGGACCAAAACACTCAATAGCCAAAATGAAGAAAAGTCCAAGAAACCCTAATCTGTAGCTGTATTAGACACCTGGAACTAACTGTGTTAGTAACATTAGGTATTTATAACTGAACGATAATCACATAATAAATATTTAGGATACACTGAGCATTTTGAATATCAGATAGAAAAATGGCTATTACTCATCTCAGTGGCAGAAATGGACGAAAATATAAAACAACAGTAGTTTTTAACACAATGAAAAGTCACTGCAGAAATAAATTGCTTTTTTATCAGTTCCCTTAAGCATTACAATTACACCTGAGAAGGTATGCTAGACTACCTGAAAATTAATAACAATTAGGAAGAGAGGGAAAAGAGGATACAGAACCCATAAGAAGAAGGGGACATTGAACAAAGAGACCTTGAACACTAAGCTATGGGATACTACATACAAAGTAATACAACAATAATTACTTGTTTACTGTCTTTGTTAGAAGAAAATTCATCATCTTCTACCCAAGCATAAGTCACATAGTCATTCACATGCCTGAAAGATACCTGCAAAGAAAGATGCAAACCATCAGCCTTCTGAAGGAAACAAAGAACATACCACATGGAAAACTCAAAGTTATGAGAGAGATTTTTACTGTTTCACTGAAGCAATTAAAACACTTAATTTTTAGGATCGAAATATTTTGGGGGTATGCATAAATCTTTTGTTTCTGAGAGGGAGGTATATATACCCTCCATTTACCACAACACACTAACAAGTGCTCTGTTCTCTCACCCTTCCACTTATTTTCTTTTATTTTTGTTCTTTCTTTGCTGTATAAAGCTTTTGAACTGCAGGCATTAGGGGAGGACAATTCCTTTGGACAGCTTCTGAACCATTTTACTTAGCAGGTAATTTAAAGGGTGCAGAAGATCTCACATGCTATGCAACTAAAATGTCAGCAGACAGAGATTAACAGCAATCTAGGACACATGACTATTTCAGAGACTTCTGCACCATCAAGAATCACAATGTCCTGTGACAGAAGACTATCAACCATCTCCTCCAGTCATATTCACCATCTTTGTTAAAGAGCCAGGATTTGTAACATTACCTTGAAGAGCCCAATCCAGTCCCAAGCACTGCTTGGTAATTCAGGCACTGCAGAATAGCGGATTAGAACATCATGTTCTGCACTCCACTCACCCTCAGGACTCAGCGTGACCAAAGGATCCAATAAAAGAGGCTTCAACTAGACAAAAGAACAGAATTTTAAGTGAGTCAAATCCGTCATTCTTTCAAATATTCAAGTTATTCTCTGCCACATTGGCTGAGGGACTCTTAACTGAATGGAAATAACCTGGAAGCAATTTGCTGCCTTCACTACAAACTGAGATTATGATTTACAAAGTTTAGAAAACAGCTTCTGTAGGGCAAGACTTAGTAAGCCAAACTTTTTCTCAACAACATAAGTGGGACAGCACCTCAAGCCCAAAAGTTCCCGTAACAGGTTTGTGATCGCTGATGCCATAGCTCATGTGACTGACATAATTATTCAAAGTCACAGAAATTGTTTGTTCTTCTTCAGAGAATTTGCCTTCTTTTAATGCATGCTGGCAGAGATTTTTCACCCTCCAAAGAATTCTATCGGTCCACGCTGGCTTTCTTTTCTTCTCACTGCAAAAGTGTAAGATAAAAGTGAAATGAGGAATAGTTGCCAAAAGCTAAGAATACTGTGCAATACTGTGCAGAATCTACTCAAAGCTGGAAGACTGTCAGATATGTATTAATAAAAAAAGGCAATCACATCCAAGCTTCATTTTACAGCTCTGTTCAATATGCTTTACAACCAAGGTTTCCTTAATTTGAAATCAACTCCATTTACCACAGATAAGTTTCACGGGTTTCTGAAAGAGGAGTAAAATGAAGGGGAAAAGGGCATTTCAATGGGTTAGTTTGCTTCATACAGGAAATGATACTTTCTCCTAAAACATTCCATAAAAACATGCAAGAACACTGAGATAATATAAAAACTGCCCCAAGCTTCAAACATACAGTTATTCTGAGAAAAGGGGCATAAACTTACGAAAGATGTAGGGAGAGTCTGAACGATGTTTGAAATTACTCAAAACATTTGAGAAGAAGTTTGACAACAAAAACTGGACAAACTTAGGTAGCTTATACTAATCACAGGCAACAAAAGACTGCTATATTTAAAGTTGCTCTCACTTGTACTAGCCTGCATTTCAAATTTGCAAGCTATTGCTGGCTCATATAAAAAGGCTTTAAAAATTCCATAATCAAGAGAGTCGTGCCTGCAACCTGCAACTGTGCTATACATTAAACTGTAATCAAATTCAGCATTTCCTTGTATACCATATCAATAACAAGAGAAGACATGAGCCTTTTGTGGTTCTCTCTGTAGTGGGAGGAAGACTTAACAGCAACTCTCTGTGTGGATGTATCACTGCAAATTGAAACGGAGAAAAGATCATACCCTATGGAAAAGGAATTAGAATGGACTGGATTTAATTATAAAAGTTAATGAGCAGGACGTATAAGGAAAACTGTCAGTTTAATAACTTTGAATATCAAAATCATCATAAGCTGAAAATTCTATTTAGTTCCATATTCAACATACTTCTGTTTTACCCCTTCCCATACCTTTAATAAGGTGGGAAGACTTCAAATGACCAAGGGGCCATATCCCACTTGTTCTACTAATTATATAAACCGACAGAAACCTTCATGAGCTGCCCTATGTCTGCTCTGCTGTGCAATAAAATACCAAAAAAACAGCTTAAATTAATACACTCGCTATTTTACCGAGAACAGCATTTTAGATGGAAAAGAAAACCTCAAAATCCACACTGAAAAAGTACCAAAAGTAACAAAATACTGTGTGCTTCATATAAAACATGCTTTTCAAGGGTGCTTGCCTTGAGGTTTTCTGATCACCCATCCAACCAAAATACCTCTGCTAGCTTTAACAGCAGCAGAATGCACACAGTATGCATAAGCATACTTTTTATTCTTTAAATGAGCCAATACAGATTATCAGGCTTTGAATCATTCCTAAAATGTCTAGGTTTGGATTACTGTAAGTATTTTTCATTAACTGGATTTACTGCTGGTCCCCCTTCCATCTCTCCTCACTCCATTAGGGAGCACAATGTCTTTGGATCCAAATGAATAAACCTCCAATATTAAATGCAGCAGCAGAGTAGATAACACTACAGCTTTCAAACAGGTTCAGAAAATCCCTGAAGAAAATCAGCTGTCATCTGATTTTCAAATATTTCATAAAAATCAAATCAAAAGCTCGAGAAGGAGCATTGTTTTGATTCTGAAATATTTACAAATTTATGAAATCCAGAAAGTTCTCTTCTTACTTAAACCAAAACAGGGACTTCTGCTCTCTGGAAGTAAAGAAAAAGATCAGTACTTATTCTCTGTTCCTGTTTGAACAGGAACTTATTCTTCTGTTGAAACATAAGACTAATACTTAACAACAAACTTTAGTGTCAGAACAAAAGTTTGGAAACTACTCAATTTTCAAATTAATATAATTCATAAAGACACATTAAAATTTACTTTCAAATACCAGCAGTATCAAATGAAATGCTTAATAGAGAAGGAAAACAAAAATTGCAGACAATTACTCTTTTCCTTTTGCTCATTACTGACAACCAATGGGCACTTCTGGTATTAAAGAAGAGGCTTAAACAAGCCCTGGTTTATTCTGTTAATCCAGCCTTTCCAAAAAGAAAGTCGAGCTGTTTCACTACTTCCCTCTTGCAATCAGCAGGCTCAGGCTTCTTCAGCCAGAGATACTAATTTATTCAGATTTGATCCCTGAATGAGCTTAACAGAATAGATAGCCCCAGTTAACCAGTACATTCAGGGAATTCAGGTTTGCTTACTAAAGTGACATTTAGTCAACCACAACATTCAGTCTCATATTCCACACCTAAACTCAACTTATTAGGCTTTTACCTTGTATCATAAACATCTGAATAAAGGTCAAACTTGTAGGTGGGTTTGAACTGCAGAGGACCCTCTATGAAATCCTGAAGAAACGCTTCCTTCTTTTTGGCCATATTTAACTGCAGAAATAAAAAGTTTTAAAGATTATGTTTAAAAATCAGAATTTAGAGGGCAACTGGGAAAGGAGCTGAGAAAGCATCTCCCAAGAAGAATTCAACATCTCAGTCACACACTACATTTGGAAAGGTAAGTTCAGAAGTGCCTCTTTTGTTACTACCAGGACTCTTGACATGATCTGTTTAAAAGTTTTGTAGGAGTTCTACTCAAAACAAATTCCAGAACAAGCTTCTCTTAAAAACAATTCTTGGAAGAAGAAAAATGGAGAAAAAATGAAGATGCAGAGCAATTGACAAGCCACGAAGAAAGCTTTGATCTAACAGGAGCATTGCAAAAGAGTAAGAAACTAAATAAAAGCAGAAGAATTTTTGCAATTCGATGGGGCTTCTGACTGAGAAGTGACAGAGCAAACAACTAGATCTCTTCCACCTCATGATTACTCTGAATTTGTGTTCTTTAGTAGAAATTAGAAACTATGTTTCAAATGTTAACTACCCTGTTGTGTTTGTATGCATTAAAAACAAAATAAAACCAAGAAACCACCCAAACAGAATTAAGACAGTTAAGACAACATACCTGGTCCTTTTCCCACAGCAGATTGTAACGGTTGTTATTTATTGATTCTCGGACAAAATGTATACCATAATCTGCTATCCGGAAGTTTAGATCTCCAAACCAGAAGAGAACACTTATAAAAAAGAAAAACAAACAAACAAACAAACAAAAAACAGAAAAGAAAAAAACCAAGAAAGATTTGTGCAACGCCATTAACACATGGGAATAATTCAATAGAATATAAGCCATTACACTAATTAGGTGCTCTAATCACTTATATTACTTAATCTAAGCATTTTAAACACAAACATTAAGTAGTTATAGATAAGCTTACACAGGGATAACCTGCTGCTAAACAAAAAATTTAAAGAAATTGAAATAGTAAATTAAGTTCCTTGCATTCTTGCCATTTGCTCATTACTGCCTGGGTATCAGCTTGAGTCTCCTAATGACTTACATCTCTCTTAGAGACAGATTTAGAATTAAATTTTAACAGTGGGTAACATAATCCACAAAATCATGACCTATACAACAGCTGGTTATATTAAATCCACTAACTCAGAGTTGTGGTTTAGTGCCTTGGGACAGTAGGGATACACCCTGGGTGTTCTAGAGTTATTAGGAAAGAAGGTTATTACGAAGCACTGCAGTGTATTACCAGCAATGGTCTAAACAAGTACATTTTTTCAAGTAAATTAACTTCTCTTTGAAAATCCCTACTTTCAATGTTTTGTTCAGGGATGGATATACCAAGCTTGATCTAACAAAAACAAAACTTTTATTTTAATCCCATTTGTAACTTCTTTCTAGAAGGTGACAGTAGAGGATTTGGGAGATGCCCATGCACACAGTCAAGAAAATGAAAACACATTCAATTGGAATATCAAACACTTATACTAAGGCAGGAAAAGTAATGATTTTGAAACTCATGTATCATACATTTCTACCTCAGTTTAATTAACTAATTATTTCATTAATTTAATTAATCAAACTAATTAATAATTAAAGTGATTCCAGATTCCATATCCATTCCAGATTTATCTGTCCTGGCAGTTTTATGGGTATTAAAAAAAAATATCAAACTAAAATGTGTTTCTGAACCCTTTTTAATGGCTCTACAACCATCTTTAGACTCCAGCACACGAAAAAAACGGAAGATAAAAGTAACTCCTGCAGAATTAAGGAACAGAAGCTCAATTAGTAGCACAAATCAGGTTTGTTTTGGCTTGGGTTTTTTCGGTGAGACACCCAAGCAGAGTTTAATTCATACAACAAATCTACAGAAATCATCAATCAAGGTTTTAAAAGCTGAGAAGCCTTCAGCCAGACTCTAAAATTTCAACAGGAATAAAACCAGCTCAAACCATAACAAAAGTCTCCGCAAAAAAAGTGAGGAAGATAAACATTTAATACTGATCTAAAGGATTTTTGGTGTAAATAGACTCTCTAGCACAGGACTTGTGCAGTACATACACTAACAAATTTAATGTAATTCAAGACTGGAAGAGAACAGTCTTGCAAAATATACCTCCACCTTTCAGGTTGCCTTTTCCTCCCAGGATTCAGGGTCAAGACTGAAAAAAAGATATTTAAAATAAAAACGATGGATGAAAAATCCAATTTCCACACTCTTTGTTGCATGAGTTTACTGTATAACAGATAAAAACAATAAAGACAGAATAGGGTCTGAACAACTCACTCATGATCCAAGGTACTTGGAATACTCTCTCCTTCAAACTGCATTTCCAGAATTTTCTCAAAGTCGTCCAATCGCTGCTCTGTGTTCTCCATGTGAGCTGGCAAGTGGCAGTTCATGAAACAAATTGTGTGACCATAGAGAGACATGCGAACGGTGACTCCTCCTTTGTTCCCCTGGTATGGAAGATGAACAACATTGTCTGAAACTACAGCCACCACCTGAAAACGTAACTAGTAACACCACGTATAAATTTTTAAACCTTGCCATTTAGATTTAAATGAATACAATTTTTTCCTACATAAATTGTTCTATATCACCTAATAAACTGGTAAAATTATGGTCCGTGCTGCACACTTGCACAGCAGGTTCAAACAAGTGACTCTCACTGCTTCCTAGTTTATTAATTTTTAAATAAACCATGTATCCTCTCTCCCACCATTCCGAGGCTTACGCCACCACAAGCAGAAGTAACCAGGGTGACCACGTCCCAAATCCTTCCTTACCCAGTATCCATACAGGCCTGTGCGGATGTAGTGAGTATGAACATCCTGTATGAAGGGAAGGTGGACATGCTTCACGAAGACCAGAAGCAGTAACCCCTGCATGCGAACGGAGGAGAGCTGGGAGAGAGACAAAGGAGGGCATGCTCATTTCCAGGGAGATATTAGGAATTCCTTGGGTCTACTTCATAGGAGCTTTTAGGTGAACAACACCATAGTCATGCAATTCCCTCACCAAGCCTGGCTTCAACGCTGTGATACAGTAAATGCAAATACATTTCAGTGTTGTAAAGAATATATTCTTATAGTAGACTTGCTCAAGTCATTAACATGAGTTGTACCATTACCTTACAAATATGAAGTTGACCTCAAAACACATCTATTTGCCCAAACATCTTTAAAGACCTTTCTTCTGCCTCACCAGCCTCTTGCTTCTACCTTTAAGCATCCTGTTCATGAAGAACCAAATCCTCAATTTTTCACCTATAATTTTAATAATGAATACCTACAAGTCCTCCAACAGGAGCAAGTGTTTCAAATTGTAACATCCTTCAGTTACAGCCTTCATCCTTTCAAACTGTAACTAATGACTCTAAATGTCATTAAAATGCCTGAAAAGCACAGCAGTTACCCCTAGGCATTAGCAAAAACAAGCAGCTGCAAACAGTAGTAACTCTCGCCTGCAATATCTGTAAAAACTGATCTACCAAACACTTCCAAAGCAAAAACGCTCAGGGAGCACGTAAAACACTCTTTAAGCTTTAAGATGCTGGGGGGTTTTTTTGTGGTTTGGTTTGGGGTTTTTTTGTGTGTGTGGAAATTATGTAAGAAAGATGTTCTTCATTAAAAATTTATGAACTTTACAATATTCCTGGCATGAGAGGCAAAATTCATTTTAAATATTTGTTTTAATAATAATGGTACAATTTAAAATAGAGACATTGAAGTATATTAACTGGTGTTCAATTTTATGCTGGATGAACTTAGAGAGAGACTACATTAGAATAAAACCTGATATTAAGACTAACACTGATTATAAAACTGCTGGAGAAGTACAAAAATTCAGCCCAAAATTTAAAACAGAATTCCTTCTTTCTTTACCTCCATATCTACAGAATGATTTCAGAATATATATTAAAGGCTCATTGTTCTTGAGCCCAACACAATCCTAAGCAATGTTCTGAGATGATGGATCTCAATTACTAGTTGATGCATAAGTATTTGGTTTCTGATCAGACATTTGGTGTAACCAGTATTCTCCTTTCCATAATTATATTATTCCTGAGATACCACAATCTTTCAGTCCCTTTACTACTTGCTCCATTTCACTCTGCTGCGGGCCAATCCCCAGACATTTTTGAGATCCACATGAAACCTCTTCTGTCTGTAGGTCTTGAACATCAAACCACAATGGAGCCCTCCTCTGCTAGAACTAGCACTGTTATTGAAGGGACAGAACAGCCCAAGGATGACAACTATCCCTCTACACCCAACCCTGGCACAGGTCAGCAAGGAAGGGGTAACTGTCCCTCTCCTCCCCAGCCAACCTGCCTGAATCAGCTCTCCTCTTTTGATTTTTGACCTGGCCTGACAGCCCCCTCTTATTATTAGAGCTAATCAAGTCCTGCTGAAATCCTTTAGGTGGCAGCATCCATTCATTACTGTCCAAAGTGCCACATTTATAAATTAGAATTCAAAATCAACCATGCATGCCATTAGGAATTCTTTCTAACTGTCCATATAAAGGGCCTGAACATCAGCCACAGCCAGATTTTGAACGTTTATCAACAATGACTTACACTAAAATGAACAATGCTTTTTTTCCTTTTTATGCTTCCCGCTTAGTCCTTTGTTTTGCTTAATTACAGTTAAAAGAACGGCACAACTACTGAGTCTGATTAGCATGCAGATAATACAATAATCTCACAAAAATCATCCTGCAATAATGCTTGATTCAGAAAACTAATACACCATTCAAAAGGATTTTAATATCTCTCTCTTACAGAAATTCAGGATATCCTTCTACGGTTACTGTTTGCATTATTAAAATAGCTAGTATTTTAGCTGATCTCATGCCCTAGATATTACCCAAAATCTTGTGGTTTCAAAAACCATACAATGTTCTAGGTCTTCAATCAAAACCAAAGTCCTCAGAAAAATATCTATATCCAGTAAAATTCTGGTTTACAAATATGCAATTTATTTTCACCTGCAAACAAGTTAAAAAAAAAAAAGGAAACCTTACCAATCTTAACGAAAATCACTGCCATTGCTTGAGATATTTATAGTGAAAGCAGGCACTTAAGCAGACTACATTAGAAGCATCACAATACAGTTCCCCAATATTGCACAGAGCAAAAAAATTTTCTACAAACAAGAGAGAAATAGAGATATTGTGGCCACAAGAAATATGCTGTTGAGTGTAAGTTTACATCACATTTCATTTTAAATAACCTTCGTTATTCTATTCCTTGAGAACGTATTTTTATTACGACAGGAGTATTTTATTACTTATTGCATGGTTGTGCAGCACTTAGGCCACTGCCAGTTTATCCAAACAACTTCTTGCTGTTTGTCATCTGAGCTGCAAAAGCATCAGAACTGCCCAACTGTTTCAAACGAGAAATAAAAAATTCTATGTCCAATTTTTACTGCTAAAATTAAGGAAGTTATTATTAATATAGAAAAATTCAAATTGCCTTTATCAACAAACCAGGAAAAGGCAAGTGTGATGAAGAATCACTTCTAACATACACATTCTTTTGGCAGTGACTGACAAGTGTAAAAAATACCATCGACTTATCTTTTATGGGGAGGATGAAAGGAGAAAAAAAATCTGAACAAAGCTGGGCAAGACATTTTCTTTCACTGCTGTGACACTTGAGGGATGTAAACAATTACCTTGATATATCCCAATGGAGACAATACAGTCATGAAAAAAATGCTCCATGGATCATCAAATGCCAAGTCAGACAGAAAATTAGTGATTCTTGAGTTCACCTCCTGTAAGCTGAATACATCGAGATTATTCACACTGTTATCAGCCGGTTTTGACTAAATTTACATAACCTGTTCAGAACACAGACTCCAACATCCTAACAGACCTCTCTCGGTGCAAGTCAGAAATTTCTTGCTGTTGTTTCTCATTTCCAAGCAGTTTAGCCCTTATACAGGTCTAACACATCTAACAGCGAGAAAAGCAAAGTTAAAGGAGTTTATACACCTGAAGACAGAGTTTAAGACAATGCTAGACTCAAGATATGTTATGGCAAATAACCTGACTGTCAGGTTTTTAAAATTTCAAAACATTTTGGAAAACCTGATGGCAGCTTGCACTAATTTCTTTAAAACACACTGAATTTTGGATAACTTTCATAGCAAAATGAATATGCCTCTATGTGCCAACAAAGAGGACAGCAGCCAAATCTTTCAGTGTGTTTAGAAAAAAAGACCCTCTGTGTTTTGTCACAAAACAACAGAAAGAAGATTCTCTTGCTATACTTCATCTCTGTTCTGTACCACTAAGTCTAGTCTTCATCTTCTGTTAACAATAAATGCACACAGCACAACACTCCCCTAACAGAGTAAGCTGTTGAGACCTACCAGTTTTGCAATAAACTTACAAAGCAAGTTCTCTAACATACTTACCCTATAACATACATATCCATAGTTGGGCCCAGTGAATTGAGCTGAAGTAAACTAGTGACATCAGGAGGTGGAGAAGCTGTGCCCACGTTCCAGGTAACTAAGTGTAGTCTATAAAGAAACAAAAGTCACACAAAACCTATGATAAACTGAAACATGAACAGGTAACCAACCTTAAAGAGCATCTAATTTCCCATAGAATTTCTATCTACAGAAAACAAAGATTTTCTGTCACTTTTCACCAATCAGAAACGTATTTATTAGCTACCATTAAAAAACCCAAACAAACCCAACAACATAAAAACAAGCAACTGGAGGGAACAAAACCTGAATTCTTGCCACTTATCCTTCAGCTTTTTCCCCCAGACAAGGAAAGCTTCATCTAGAGTGCGAGAAACTTCTTCATTAATTTCATCATCCGAGCTGATGTCCTCTACACAAGCCATAAGCTGGGCTACTCGTTGACGGAGCTGCAAGCGGCCACTGGACCCTGTGCTGCTGAAACTTGCTGAACGGCTGCGGAGGTTGTGCAGGTTTTCTAAATCATTGAGGGAGAGGGCTGCCGAGTCTTGAAGTGCATCTTCGCTACTGAGGGATGCCATTTGCTCAAAAGAAAAGAATAACTCCGAAGGACCAGCCCGTTGAAATCTTAAGTATAAAAGAAATGGGTGGCTAAGGGTCTTCCAGATCAAGTTTTCACTTGCATGAAATTCAGCATTGCTTCTAAGGCAAAAGGACAAGGGTAGATGCAGCAATGCTGAAAAAAAACCTGTAGCATTACCCACACTGAAAGGGTTGTTACAAAAGCTGCAATCACACCTCACACAGTGAATTGTTTCTTCAGACTAGATTTAATGTGGTTAATTCTATAAGCTCAAGATTTAAAAGAATTTATCGTTCATTTGAATCAATCATGTGCCTCCATCTGGAGGCTACTAGGAATATAATCTCCAGGTCTCAGACATACAAATATGCAGTTCTGACCAAAATCAAGCAAATCTATCGCTGCTCTCTGTTCTCCTTCTCTGACAGAGAACTGTCAGAAACATTGCAAGCCACAGGACTTGTCTGCTGTTTTTTGATAAGATGGCAACTTCAATATCAGAGTTTCTAAAAAGAGATTCACTTTACTATTAGTCTTGTTACACATCAGACAGTTAAAAATTACATGACAGATTACTATAAGCTGCTAATTTTCCATCTGTCTTAGGGTTCTGTAAGGACCCTGTAAAAACTGATAGTTCAGAAGTGAATCCCACCAATACATCCACTATTAGGGCCATTTTTTATTCCCCAATCAATTGCCTGCTTAAGGTGACACACAATCTATGTTGAAAAGTTGGGAAATGACCTTGCATGCCAGCCTAATTCAATGATCCATAACTTTTCTCACCAATAGTTTATCTTTGCAAGACTACTTTGAAATCAGCCAAAAACTATTCTACAACAAATTTCTAGGGAGAAAAAAAGAAAAAAAGGTAAGTATGCCACAGATCTAATTCTGCCATCAGAGATGTATCACTAGGGAATTCTCTCCAGTTACTAATTTCAGAAGACAATTACCTGATTAAATAAAACTGAAGTAATATTGAAGTCATCAGTCATTACCGACAGAAATTAAATTCCTCAGAGAGCCCCATATCACACTACTGATAAGAACACGGGAAAGACTGCAGTGCTAGAATTCACACCAAAAGAAAAAAATATTCATAAAAAAAAATCAAGAATATCCTTAATAATTCAGTTTCACTGTAGGTTATGACTATATCTGCAGGAATAACTTCATAGCGAGGGACATATATGCACCTGCAAAGCTAATAACCTACAGCATTATGCAGTCCCAAAGGTCGTCTGAAGCTCCTGACTACCTCACAAGGTACAAGTGCTGCCCACAGTAAGGAGGGGAGACCAGAGAGATACCCATTTTTCCTTGATGCCACAAAGACAGCCTTCACCAAAGGCCAGAGGACACTGCCCAAGCCATCCTGGAGGCTTCCAGCCTCTGGCTTTCCACAAACACATTCCTAAACACGGGCAAACTACTGAAGACATTGTTCAGTGTCACTGATTCCTGAAATGATTCAACAGCAGAGAATTTTGTAAGGTCACAGTGTTTACAATACTGCATTAAGATGACTTTTAAGATCGTCGATCAAATATTAGTGGTTTGGGTTTTTTTAGTTTCCCTCTTACAGGAAGCTACTCAACTCCCCTTTTAATACATTTTTCTTGTCAATCAAGGCCCCAGTGACAGACACCACAACTGATGGCCACAGAAGATACACTATGAAGACACAACATAAAAACACCGTAAAAACAGAAGCCAAAGGTTTACTCAAGCTCCTTCCTCCTCACGACAAGCAGGGAGGGAACTTGCGGCACTAGATACATTAATAACACGCGCGGTAGATCTGGCCCTCATTAAACATAAGTAGGTCTCCGAGAAGTCCCATGGAGGCAAACAATACTCACTAAGTCTCCCTGAAACGCCTCCCGTACCGGCGCTTCCAAATCAGAAAATCAGCTTTTCTTCTCTATTCCGTGTGACTACGTGATATCGCCAATTAGTCTAACTCCTCGTTAATAAGCAGAAACACTAAGTTTCGCTAATTCTCACCTCATTACGCAACGACTTAGCTACTTTTCCCCCGTAGCGGGCAAAGCCGCCCCTCAGACCTGCCCCTCACCCCCAACCGCTCACCTCAGCTCCCTCACGGCACCGCGCTCCGCCGGGCCCGCAGGCTCCATCTCCCCACCGGGGTTCCAGTCAGGGACGGCGGAGGGGACGGGGAAGGCGGCCGAGGGGACGCCTCAGCCCGCGGCCTCCTCTCTTCCCTCAGCGGCGACGCACCCGCTGCCGGCAGCGCCCCGCGCCCATTGGCGCTCGTGACGAGAGAGGGCGGGACCACGGGCGGTGAAACGACGGGGGCGCCACCTGGCGGCGGGGAGGACCGTCGCGGCAGACACGGGCGGCCATTGCGCACCCCCAACCCATCACCCACAACAAAGGAGACGGAGGCGTGAAGCTCTGTCTAGTATTTTATTAGATTTCGTTTCCAATATGCCGGTATTGGAAGATTAGGAGACAAAAAAGGCACAAACTCACATTTAAAGAAACAACGAGATAATCTAACCCATTCTACAAAGTGTGTATCGCCAAAGGAAAGAGCACGATGAACCCAGAACATGGCGGGGAGGCCCAGCGGGAATGAACCCAGAGAGGTGCAATGTGGGGAGGCGGGTAAACCCCCCAGCAAACCAGCCTGAGGCGAGGTGCCAGCCTCGGACCCCCAAACCCACCCAGAGTGGGCAGGAGAGAGTGCCAGGGGCATGGCCATGGGGCCCCAACCCACCCAACACTGGTGGAGAGAGGTCTAGGGGTATGGCCATCACCCCCAAACCCATCCAACACTGGTGGGTAGAGGTCCAGGGGCACAGCCATCACCTCCAAACCCACCCAGCACTGGAGGGGAAGGAGGGCCGGAGCATGGCCACAACCCTCCAAACCCACCCAGCATGGGTGTGGAGAAGGATAGGGTATGGCCATGGCCACCCAAACCCACCCAGCACTGGTGGGGAGAGGGCCAGGGGCACAGCCATCACCCCCAAACCCACCTAGTGCTGGAGAAAAGAGGGCTAGGGCATGGGCATGGCCCCCCCAAACCCACCCAGCGCTGGTGGGAGAGGGTCAGGGCTCAACCATGGGCCCCCCCAACAGCCACGGACCAGCCATCACCCCGCCAGGAGAGAGCAGACTGAGGGGCTCTTGCCAAAGCCAAAAATACAGCCAAGTAACAGCTCCTGATCTTCACTACGCTCACTAGCAGGAACCAAGCATTGAGACCAAATGGTCATTATAGGATTTATCTACCCAAAGGCTGAGGGATGCTTTCACTGTGGATTAAAGTGGAAGAGAAAAAAAAACAAAAAACAACAAAACACCAAGGGGGCAGGGAAGGGGGGAAGCATTCAGGCTGGAGTTCCTGCATTATTAGCCCCCCCCTCCCCTAGTTTTTCCACTAATCAGGAAAGCTTTGTGTAAAAGCTCTTAAGTCTAAAATCAGAGGATCAAATAGAAAGGTTTGCACGGTGGAATGTTACAATCTGCTTCCATAATGATTAGTGTCATCAGACAGAAAGCCTCTTGGATAACGCAAATTGAAAGAACAAGTGTGCTATGTGTAATTCTCAGGTTGTCCTCAAGTGTAAGAATCCCTCAAAATGTAACCGACAAACGCCAACAGAAGTCAGTGCATAAATTCTCAGTTAAAAAATATTTTAAACTGAACAGACTATAAGTGGGGCCCTACACTCCTGTAATACTTCTTGAACAGCTACAGAAGATGCCACAAAACATCCTGGTCCCAAATAGCCTCAGAGATTAAAATTTAGTTTCTTCACCTCTTTTACAATTAATTTGTTTTACTTCTGCCTGGTGAGATTGTTAAAAAAATCCCTCAAACCCCATCCCACCCCGCAAAACCGTCTGAGGTCACTAAGAAGAGCCTGCCAGAGTTACTGGTACAATTCAGAGCTTATTGCACTTAGACATGAGTAAGGCAAAATAACAAACTAAAAATAAAGGGATAAACTGCCCCCTCCCCAGAAACCAAACGCCATCCTCTCTCCCTCCAGAGCGTGCTTCATCTTCCCTCGCACTGAACACAGCTCAGATCCCGGGATTGGCTCAGGATCTCCTGCTTGCAGGAACATGAAGGGCTGAAGGAGTCAGATGTGCTACTGGAAATACCAAGAAGACTCCTCAAAAGTGGCGATACACCCATGACTCTGTTTGGCATTCAGTATCTCGTGTTAGTGCCACCAAATACAGAAGTGGAAAATGAAGTGATTACTACTAGGAAAAAAAAAACAAAACCAAAACCAGGAAAAAAATCAACATTGGGCCTTAGGCATAAGCAAAAAAAAAAAATGTGGGTTTTTTTCTCATATGTATTTAATAAAGCAACATTTCTTTGATTCTGTTCTGCTTATTTGATTGTCTAAAGCTGATATCAACATAAGGATAGTTACAGTAAATATTTGAGTTCATTCAATAACCAGAGGTCTTTACATTGTTTAACAGTATCCTTTGTAATTTATAACAACTGACAGATACCCTAGAAAACAACTGCAGGTCTTTCTAAGTGGCTTCTTTATAGCACGAGAGGAAATATTTTAGTCAGTCTTGCAATTGGAAGAATATTATTGCTGAGCAGAACCACCAACCCAGGCACCTGGATATAATCAGATACCACAACTTTACTTGCACACCAGCTTTTGCTACATTCCAATTTGTCCAGGGAGAATCATATTATTATTAGCCAAAATAATTTTAGCTTTGTAACTTATGGGAAATCTTAGTAAATAACCATGAAGTTGCAACATAGGTCAAGCAACTTTTCATAATGATTTTGTAACACTGAAGGACAACACATGCTGAAGGACAACACGGCTACATGGGCCAAAGGGAGACCATGTACCACTGAACTGAAACTCAACAGTTATATGCTGAAGGCCTTAGGCATGGGGACGCCCAGTGCAGCTTCTGTGCAGTCTTTAATTCACGTGTGCTAAGACAGAACAGAGTAACGTTGTGCAGAAGCCATGTATCACAATTCATCACAGGCCAAGAACTATTATCTGGCTACTCCTGATTATGTACTCAGCTTACATGCCGTTAAATTTCTTACCCTGGGAGAAAGGATCAGAGCACTGCATTTTGTGGAATAGTTTTGCACTCTAAAATACTGACAGTTTCCCTCTCCAAATAGACATTCAAAGAATGGTGAAAGGCTGGGCAGGAACAAAGGTGGCAGTTTATCCCACTTGGAAAAAAAAAAAAAAAAAAAAAAAAAATTAAGTCACCACATCACAAGACTATTTTAGCTAAAAATGTCACTTGGAAATCAAACAGAGCCACATGGAAATTGGTCTGAACACAATGAAAAAAAAAAGGAGGGAGGAGTCAAATACAGCGATCTCTAAGTCACACGTCTCCAAGGAGCTATCTCCTTCATATACGTGCTAACATTGGAGTGCTTAGTACCAGACGGTTTATTTGCTCACAATATTAAGGGGCATCTAGAATTAGCTATGGGAGATTTAAAATCGCCTGCCGATTGGATATAGAAAGGCTTGATCCAGAGATGGTCCGTCAGTCAAGTGTGGATTCCCCAGGCCTTCCTGATGACTGTCTTGCAAACTGAAATAAAGAAGCAAGAGGAAAACATTTTCGAACCTCTTTGGAAGAGCAGTGTGCCAAAAAAAGCGTCAGACTGAGCCTTCAGACAGCAAAACATGAGACAGAGTGTCACCAGTGCAGACAACGGCAATACACCACCGCCTCATTACACTTCAGCACTAATCCAGCGCCGAATTTCCAACATAGGCTAAAAACGACAAACAGAAATTGCAATCTCAACAATCTACAAGTCCAGAGGCTACAAGACAATTGAGAAGACCACCAACTCATTTCTCTAAGACCTAGAGCAAATGAGAATGAAGAGGAAACTAGAAAGGGTTACGTTGCTTTGAAAATTAAAATATATCTCTCAGAAGACACCCCCTTCACACACTCCCTCACCTTGTGTTCCCCACTTGCCACCAAATAACCAGCAGGTAACAGAGGACAAGCAGAGGTAAACAGTCAGTCCTTGAAAAGGTTGTGGTTCTGCCCACTGTCAGCAAGGATGGCATTCTAGTGCCCTAGAAAAATTGTGGTGCATAACTTGGACTTCTCTATGTAGACGGAGAGTCTCTTCTTTCTCCTCTCCTTCTAACTTCCTTGATACTATACTACATTTTTGTACAGTGTCTAAGAAAAATCCACCAAACCCAAACCCGAAACCGATGGCATGATTTAACAGTGTAAGGTTCAACATTCTCAGCACTGCTTAGACCTTATCCTCCAACACGCTGTCTAACATACAGCCTTAGGGATTTGGCCAAAGGCAAATCCTTATATACCCTCCAGTATGACAGTCCCTCCCCTGCCAAGTTACCATACTCATAGTGAAATAAGATGAAAACAAGTCAAAAGCTTTAAAATTGTCATTGCTGCTTCTCCTGCAATGTGCAGGTATTGCTCCAGGCCCTGGCCCATTAGTAAATAGTGTTAACAATGTGAGAAAAACATTCCAAGCATATTTGCAAGGAATTTTCAATTTCCGAATGTATTCTAAGTATTTGGAGTTCCAACTTACTCTTTTGGGGCTGATAAAAGTTTCTGCATGAGTCTGGGAAAGTAACAGATGTATTACAGAAGTAAGAATAGTAGTAAAGTCTACAAAATGTTCTAACACATTTTTCTTTCGTTTTTCACTCCAACATTTCTCTAGAATAGTTCTGAGGCAAGACAGTGAATTCACCTGTTGGTGAAACAGGTTCATTATAAAAACAATTAGTACTGCAGATTTGCCTGCCAGAAGCTACAAATTGTATCCTTTCTTACCCAAATGTATTTTTTTCTCCTAAATAGAGCAATACAGAGTTTTGTCAAACTTTCTCGATACCTACAGTGCACAAGGAAGAAGTCACATTAGTCATCTGCAGCTGTCATTCCTTTCACTGGATCTTTTTCTCTCATCTGAAAGAGAAAACACTATTGAAATACTAATTCTCACACGATGTTATGTCAAAATTTATAGGCATGGAACACGTTTGGCTACCTCCTTTATGTAAGACACTGAGCACCCCAGATCAGTTTTTGGTGAATATGCACATGCAGTCACCACTTTTGATTAAGCTGCAAGTCTGCCAGGGATCTGGAATCATTATCCAAAGGGCAGAATGTACATGAAACTACAATGAAATATCCTGAGGCATGAAGGAAGAGAAGGGTACAGTGCAGGACACAAATCATGGAACAATGCACTCGTTATTACCAAATTCACGTGTTTCTCATAGCAAGAATCCTGTTACATACCCCCACTACCTGCTTATAATACTTAGAGCTAAAAATCCTTTTACTAAACTGATACTAGGATAAACTGATCTAAACTAAAATGATAAACTAAACTGATATTAGGAAACCAATAAGGACAAAAGTGACCACTCAGCTTTGGGTAAAAGCTAATAAAAGATATTAAAGTGGAAAATGAATCATTGTCACTCATACCCTCATTACCTGTGGTTCAATCTGTTTATGGTTGAGCCAATAAATGTAAGGGGAATTTCATAATGATTAGAAGGAGATGCCAGCACCATCTGGCATAGTCATAGCCAATCGTTCAAACCAGAAGCAGCATGACCTAAACAGCAGGTGGACGATACACACTGCGCTATGACAATGCAGCAGCCTTTGATCTCTCTATTGTACCGGGTAGAAACAGTTTCTCACACAACCCACACCTGCCCTGCTTTTCCACTGACCTCATCCAGCTGCCTCTTGGTCTCCTCCTCCATCTTACGAATATCCTCCATAGTCAGATCAACCCACTTATCAAGCCAGCAAAAGAGCTGCCGATGGAAGTTTGTGAAGAGACGCTTTTCTTGCTGCAAAAGGAGAAGGAATAAAACATACAAGTGAGCTTACTCATAGGGCAATTAATCTGGAGCCAACCAGATCATAACAATTTGCAGAGCTGTGTACACTAAAGAATCAGCTCCCTCACCCACCTTTCTATACCTGCCACAATCAGAAACTGGAGCTAGCTCATTTTTATTCTTTTAACAGAATATCTAGAGTGCCTTGAATCCCTGGAGAAATAATTTTTTTTTCAAGACTAGACAGCAGCCTGCACAGTGCACTGAAAAAATTAATGAACACTTTAGTAATTTCCTTTGATTCGTCAGTTTTATTCTGACTGAATAAAAAGGTCCAGGTTGGATTTATTTAGAACAGCTTGGCCTGAAGGTGCAAAAGAAGGAAGAAATAGAATAAAATTATTTTAAAAATAATCCTTCAGTTACTAAAAACTGAAGGGTAGCAAGTGTAAAGGGTTGACATGCACCCATCTTGCCTTTATTTTTTTTAGTGACCTAAAAAATCAAGCTAAACTTGTTTTCTACAGCTGAAAACTTCATCAGAGGTAACTACTGTGCACACGTTACTTCAAGTTAGGAGCAATTTATTTCCATTTTATAAGAAATAAGCTAGACAAAAACCATTACATTAGACAGGGGTATACAATACCTCTTGGAAAGTTCTCATTAAGGAAGGACACTTCAGTTTTACCGATTATGGTTTCATATCTGATAATTGCTCTCATCAAAAGCAGCTTGACTACTTTGACATAAACGTGTAGCTGAAGAGACACTCATAAAGAGAAAGGGATTCAAGACACGGCTTTGTTCAGCACTTTTGTTACAGGTATTTGAAATCCTGCAGCAGCACAGTCATTCCACCTTACAGTCCTCTTTTGATTATATCACCAGAGAATTACTTTTGCAGAAGCAGCAGTACAGTTTATCGATACTAACCACTAAGATGTCTCCATGATCTGGAGTCACAGGCATTTTCTGAACATGGCATTGCCTGGAAAATTGCAGGTACTGATTCATTCCCAGGTCTAGAGCCCTGCTGCAGTTCATGGGTTATGAACTCTGCCGCAGAAAAAGCTCTTTTCAGGATACCAATTACTTATATTTTAAGTTAATAAAGTTTCCCAACATTTGCTTATTTTTTAACACATATTTTTTTCAAGCAGCAGACTAAGAGAGGAAAATACGACTAGAGCTCTAGGACTTGCCAGAAAGATTCTCAGCTGATTAGGATCAGATAACCGAAGTTTAGTTATCTAAAAAACATACTCTGCCCCTAATATAAATAACCCTAGTACACAAGCATCGTCTCAACACTCACAAATCAACTATCAAATGACTGCACTACTGAAAAAACACAAACCAGCCAGTTTACCTTCAGGCATTAAAGTGAAATAGCCAATTCACAGAACAATCAGCCAGCCCTGCCCTTAGATTAGAAGCAAATTGAATCCAGCTTTAATTGATTGCCATATACCAGGCAGAAGTCTTGACTGTATTGCTTGGGGTGACATGACTGGGTTTCAAGTTAGTATCTCCAGGCGGGATACGTTATTTGAAGAAGCTGAGGTGCTGAAGCAGATGGGAAGTGAAATATGCCTCATTTCCGCATCTCTCCCCAAAGATCTCTTACCTTCTGTATAAAGTTCTCAACTTTATTTTGCAGACCCCACCACTTGAACTTGACTGTTACCAGCTTGTAAGCACACATGTATGGGCAATCTGTCTGTTTCCCCAGCTCCTTCTGCAAAGACACAAAGATATTCACATCAGGACTCAGGTCAAATGTCTCCAGGAAAGCAGCTCCTTCAGTCATAACTTCAAAGTCTTTCCGCAATTCCTCACAATCATCGTGCATCCTTACACCTTGCCTATCTTTTATCAAGTCCTGTCACATCTTTCCTCACCCCTTTTCCAGGGTATTTAAGAGCACGATGAAAACAGACCCTAGTTTCTTCCACAGGTAGTCTCCCCTCCAGTTTGAGAATGGACCGTTCCTTCTTCTCCTCTTTCTCCACTTTTAATTCCATTAAATTTGTGTCTTTCAGTATCTTCACTGTTATGCCACGGCTACTTAGTTTCCTTAAAATCTTTTGACACAGTCCCCATCTAAAATATTTTTAGAAATAGATTATATCATCTGAGTCATCCACATAATTATCCAGCCTCAAAGAAAACTCCACAAGGTTTGCAAGCTGGACTTTCCTACTTTCTTTTACAAGAGCCATAGCCACTCTTCCCAAACCACAGAATCGCACAATTTCTCAAAGTTGGAAGGGACCTCTAGAGATTATCTAGTACAAATGAATCATATCAGTCTCAGTTTCTATTAAGTTTGCATTCTAAAGATCACACTTGCATACCTGTAGCTCCCCAGATCCTATTCAGGGTTCCTTTTAAAGACTGGTATCATATTTATTTCTAGAGTCTTCAGATTCCAAGGATTTAAGTGAAAGGTTAAACACTACTGCTTATAACTCAGTTATTTCATCCCTGAATTCTCTTGGGTGAACCCTTGGGCTGAACACCAGACAGCACTGGCCATTTCTTGGAACTCATTCTATCTATTTGTACCAAATTCTTTCCTTCCCTTTCCTTTAACTTCAGAACACATGACCACTTGAGTTCTGCACTTCCTTCTACAGAAGTGAATCCAACGTTTTGCATCTGTATCTTTGGCTTCAAGCCCCAATATCTAGACTTCAGTCATGCAAACTGTTAAGAGTTCCTGAACCCATGCAAAACATACCTTCCAGTTGGGACCCAGAGGTCCACGTCCAGTCTTGACAGATTTAAATTTTGCTGGATCTTCTTCTGCCTTGTAATCCTATTGGACAGACACACAAGATTAACCACAAATTATCCTACTGTTACCCAGATGCTGTTTGTCACAAAGGATTTATTTTTCTGGTGGGCAAAGACTAACCTCTAACTGCCTTCATAAGAGCTACCGTTTTCAGACTTCAACATTAGGTCAGGCACTCTTCAAGGAAACATATTTCTCCCCCCTGTGCTGTGTCCTAGACCTATGTGAAGAAGTGGTAACAAACTGATATGACCTTTGTAAGGACTCCTTTGGGGTAAGACTATCAGAAGATCTGTAAACCTTCAGGATAGGTTTTCTGTAATCACTCATTCTTTGGAAGGTAAACACTACTGCTGTAGAAAATAGCTATGGCCTCTGGAGCTGTGGTATCCAGTGTTTCTTCCCAGCACTGTGTCAGTACAATGATCACATATTCCAAACTCGAAGACATATACAATCAAACTCACAGGACCACCAAAAAGAAAGAGGCATTAATTATGCCACCTATTGCACAGGAAATAATTTGCAGCATTCCCTTCCTGCATCTTGGATTAAGATTAGGTTGTGTACTCTACTCATACCCCTAGTTCAAAAAAAAAAGAAAACAAACTCAAATCATCATCGGTTTAGTGCCAAAAGTGATCAATTGGTAGTATCTTCTTCATGAGTCTTCTGCTCCAAGTGAATTCTCCTTGCTCTCTGGCAGCATTTACTTTAGAGTAGTCTGTATTTGCAGATACAGCTTAGTATCAGCCTAAAGTATCAGAATCAGATGCTACAAATCTACCAATTTATCTTTATTGGAAAGAAAAGCTAAAATGAGTACTAGTTCTGGTTTAATACCCAATGTTAAGTTAGTGAACAGGTAAACTAGCTGTATTTGTGTGGCATCATAAATATTACATGGGGAAACTCAAAACAACATTCCATTTATATAGTTGGGGTTTTTTTCCAGTACGGTACAGAAACATCCCTTAGTTTCTCAGAGTAACTGTAGCGATTCTTTGAAAAAAGCATTAGGTACATGATTTAAAGATACACTTGTGAAGCCATGGGTCAGTGTCAAAAAGGAAGCAATTTAAGAAAGATCCTGTATGGAAAGGGCAGTGCCATTTCTTGCTATTCAAGCATTATAATCAGCTGCAGTGTTGTAGAATTACATATATGCATTCTAACGTGCACTTTAAGGCTAAACAAGGCATTTTGCAGACAGTATTGACTTAGCTTCTAAAAAATCCCTTCTCTAGCTTGCTTAGACACTTTTAAGGAATGCCTTTTCTCCTCTTCCCATCTTCTCATTTGTCCTGTTACCTGCAACCATCCCTGGGAACACACTTTATACATTATCCCTCTTTTAGCACAAGGCATCCCAAACTAGGGAGCTCTTACCCACCTACCATACCTTGGGAAGTACTTGGCTCCGATCAGCAATGTCTATATAAATAGCTTCTACATTCTTCCATACATCGGGCTCCAGTTTATGAACCTGCAGTCAAAGTACAAGACAATGTAAGTGATTTGACTACAGAACACTCCCATTCTAAGATCATAAAAAAACCAGAAGAAGACACAGGCATGCAGTGTTCCCCTTCCACGAACAGAGAGAACACCGTGGCAAACTCACAATATGAGATCTTCTAAAGAAACTAAGGTGCTCACATAGAATAAGCATTTGGGGGACAGTTTTATTCAGCAAATATGAGAAGCCAACAGGAGGGAGTCTCTGCCTTGCCAGTACAAGAAGCATTTCAAATCCAGGAACACAGCAAATAGACAGTTCCACACAGCAATCCTCTAATTCAGCATGCAAAGCAGCATTGTGACATTAAAGAGATGAATAAAATACACGACACAAGTACTTACATTCTCTTGTGTTCCAAGATCTGATTTATGCCAGGTTTCAATTTTGATCAGGAAGTCATCCTTCATATACTCATTCTGTCATCAGAATAAAACTTCTTGTTATTCTTTGGATATATAACTTGTCTTCTTATTAGCTAGATAAGCATTAGGAAAGTCAACTCAAAGAATTACAAATGATTGGGGTTTGACTTGGAATTTGACTTCAGAATTCTCTGTAAACACGTAATGGCTTTTAGCAAAATTGTTTGATCACTAAATACACAAAATCAAATAAACCATAAGTTGTTCACTGAAACAAACACCCATAATTTCCATTTTTTTAGAGAGACATTTGGAGTTTATAAATAGCTTTTACTTTTCAAGGCAATATCTGCCACTCTCTAGAGTTTAAAGGGAGTAACATAAGTTAACTAGGCAGAAATTGTCTTTTCAAAGAGATTATTGATCTAGCACAGAGTATATATTTGGATGCAACTCTTCAAACAAACAACAATATTCAACTGATGTGTTGAGGGCTCTAGACACTGGAAAGGGAAGGGACAAAAAGCACAGTTCTGCCAAGTAAGCAAAAGACTTTCCATTTCTCATTATTACTGTGAGCAGAAAAGGACTTCCAAAAGGTAACCCTATCCTCCCTCAAGGAGTAGAAACAAAAGCACATGCCAGTGAAACACTGAGCATGTAAAAAGGAAATATCAAATTCAGAAGACAGAGTACTCAAAGGGACATAATGGGATGAGCTACCTTTATTTTAATTAGTTTATCTAGGCATTCCCATTTGTAAAGCTGAGCATTGCTGCAGTAAAGAAAGAATCTCTGCCCCTAGCTCCAAAGTGTTTGTGGATATGCCACAGTTGGTAAGGGGTTTAATCTACACGATCTTAACAATGACAAAAGCTAAAGTATCTTTAGCTCAGGCTAAAGAGCTTCTTATACCCAGAACACTGTATTTCAGACATCAGACATGCTTCAATAGATCATCAGTAAAAACAATACTTACTGTAATAACTGGTCCAAGAAATCAACACATGAAAAGAAAGAGATAGAGTACTTTAGTGAAAAAAAGAATGTACAGTAATCATCGCCCTCCTCCCACTATCAACAAAACAGGGACAACTTCAGTTTCCCAGGGGGCTGCTGATACTACTGAGGAAAAAACCCTAGAAGTTGATAAAAGCCAGCTAACTTCACCCCCTTCTCTTCTGGAAATTCTCAGACTTGGAGAAACCCAGAGGAGCAGCAATTAATTATGTACTGCCACTTCTGCTCTCTGGACTCCAGCCAGCTGGATGAGAAGATGGAATGAGCATGTTCAGCTGACGGCATTTTACCAATCCTTTCTCAGCTTGCAGATAAGAAACCTCTCCACAGTTCTGAAGCAAACACAAGCTGGATTTCAGGCCACTGCAGACCTCATCGCTCCTGCATGTAGTAACCAGACCCTCTGCATCTCTACTGCTCATGGTAACTAAACTCCCTGGATAGTAAGGTTCAATTATTCAACACAGAAAAGCAATTAAAGATCCTGTAACAGGCAGCATCTGTTCTACCTGAGCTATCAGAGCACCTTAACAATTCTACTCTGAGAATAAGGACGTCTGAAGCTCAAGTTGAACTTTGCTGGTTTGTTCTGAAGTTTAACATAAGGTTTTTACTAAGACACAGTTTTGTTTTAAAGGTACTATTACAATTTGTTAGTTTCCAACCCCACACCCTGCAGGCAGTGCCATCCCTTATCATCTAACATGCACATCCAGCTACCTTAATTGCCTACTGCTGGGCCTTGGACTGCTCTAAACCCCTAACAATTTCAAAATTGCTTTTTACAGCAATTTACAGAAGGCTAATTATTTAGACTGACACATTGGGGTGGAGATGGGAGAGAACAAGCAAGCAGAGCTGAGGCTAATTTTTAAAAGGCTGACTTTCATCTCAAAGAACATTTTCTTATTTCTGCATGGAGGTTTTTTCTGCTAGTCCACACAAAATGCTGAATAAACCAGCAGCAATTATAAACCAGAGCCTTCCCACCCCTCCATGACAAACTACTTTTCCATGAGTATACACCATGACTATGCAGCTGCTTTAAAACAGTTTTTTTCACCTTCCTGATTTCTTCTCTGTGGGGAAGACTCTTCATTTTTAAAGCAAACAAATGAATCTCTTTAGAAATGTCCATTAAAACTTAGATGCTCAGCTTGCTACAAATTACAGCCTGCATTCGAGGTGTTACAGCAGCAACTCCTACACATTTCAGCTGCAGTTATAACTTCTCCATTTCTTGATGTTTGACCACAGGCATCTCTTGCTGACACCCAGAAGAGTGGAGCACACATCAAATTGCTTTTCTAAAAGCAACATTAATATTTAAGTCAGACTGCAAAAAAGAACCAAAAAAAGCTGTTCTATTAGGCAATCCTCACTTCATTTTGACTGTAGAAGTTGTAAATGCATAGAACAACAATCTCATTTACAGGTCATACTCTCAAAGGAGCAAAGCAAGGCTTTCATTCAAAGCACATAGAAACAACATATTACAGCATGAACAAGTTTGAAGAATTGCAGGAAGTTATAAGCTGGGCATTAAAATTCCCTCAATCTGCAGTGCTTCTTTGATAATGGTATATAATATACATATTAAAGTAATAATTGAGCTTCTCAGAGGAGATATAGGGAAATGTGAGAAGGATAATCTTGTATAATTAAAAAAAACCCCATGATGCACAATTAACTAGAAGGACTGCTTTATTCAAACTTAAAAGGCTGTGTGTGATAGCTGATACACAAGTAAGCAGTGGTCCAGAGAGCAGCACACTTCTATCACCTTGGTACAGGAGGGCACAGGCAGAAGTACCACCAAGTCCTGCACAGTCAAATTGGGTTTAGTTCTTACTGTGTCCCTGGCTCTCCAGTTTCAAGCCCTAGTGAGAGGACTAGATGATCTCCAGAGGTCCCTTCCAAATCCCTATCATTCTGTGATTCTGTGACTGAAAGCCAGCACAGCATTTTGTGTTGCACAAAGCTTCACATGAGACCAAAGATCCAAGAAAGATCCAAGTCTTTTCATGTACAACCAAAATAACTGTGTCCCAAAGTAAAAGGATAACACACAAGGCAACCTGCAGCACATCCATGGGTTCTTCCTTCCTGTCCAGTACCAGCAAGTGAAGGTTTCAGCAACTTTTCTGGGCTTTTCTTGCCTCAACGGCAGGCTGGCAGATTCCTTAAACAGATTTGTCAGCCTCCGCATAAAAACTGCCTTCTGCTCCAACCCCCACAACAAAGCACTTTCTATCTCATATTATATTGGTGTTTATTACAGCTGAGGATTTTTTTGTGTTATGTTATCATTTCTAGCATACTGAAACCTGACATTTATTTCTTTCTGTGTTGCAAAGTCTCGTATTTGATTTTAGTATCACATTTTTTCCCCACTTAAGTAGAACTTTAGCTGTTCATCCTTCAATTACACAGTGCTAAGAGTAACAAAACAAACTAACTCCATACCTTTGTTTCAGAAATTGGTAGAGAAAAAAAAAAGAGGAAGAGGCATTCTATCTAACAAAAACTACTGGAGTCAACTTAGTTCTGTTTCCACAATTTAAAGAATTAATGAAAGAACTGTTTGTGTTTAAAACAGTTCAGCATACTTAACATGGAAATAAACTAGACATTTACTGGCTAATTTACCTATGCAAGAAACTAAGAATTTAACTATGCAGCAAGAAAACCACATGAAAATGAAAGAGACAGGTTATAAATAACTTTGTTTCAGCATCTTGAATTATGTGACATTAAAAACTTATTCTGCAGTTGATGATGGGACAATATCTGAATTTTATATTTGAAATATCCACTCCACTAGACTCTCGCATGTAATTTCACATACTGAAGTAACGATATCCCCCCCACTGCAGATTTTTTCCCTTCTTTAAAACACTTCCTTTAAAATTCTCTTAAGTAAACTGTTGAAAAATAACTTTTTCGGTATTGAGTTTCACAAACAGTTGGAATTTTTAAGTTTACAGTTTCCGTAGGAACTGTACCACTATCAAATAGCAGAAAATGTATCTTTCAAAGATATAAACAGCATAAAACACAGCCAAAAATACTACATAAGTTTGGAGGCAGAGTCAAATTTGCAGTTCCTACAGCAACGAAGACCAGAAAAACAGTAGTGGTTAAACATTGTGGCTGGTAACTTCTGTGAGTAAATACGATATGAAACACTCCTATAGAACAAAAGTTTGACATAATTTCACCACTTTGCACAGCTTCCAGAGCTTCACCCCAGACTTTACAGATAAATTCACTTTATGCTTGTTGGATGAGATACAGATATCTGTGTCAAGCCCACAACCCAGAAGCGACTGTAGCATTACCTGTTCAGCTTCACTAACCTTGGATTCTGCAGTTGAGCAAAATATCAGTCACATAACACATGCCCCCATAAAACTGCACTATGCAAGAGGCCACCAAGATTTTCCCTGTTTCCCTCTTGCATCCTCCATTTTTTTTTCCCCACTGTGCTATGCTGCACTTGAGTACATGAAATCATCCCTCATAGGTTCATTTCTCTGGTGTTAGATGTCTGTTCCTTTAGTAGGACTAACATCCATTCCTTGGTCTGTTCCCTTCCACTGTCATTCATTAGCAGCACATCAGACAGGGGCACCTCTTTTAACTCCGTAACACTATATTTTGCTTTTCTTGACCACAGAAGAGGACAGAAATCTAAAGAAAGAGCTGAAATAGCTTCCCTACTGCTTGCCTCCTTCATTATCCCCTTGTACCCTTCCCTCCTGTCCCCAAGAAACCAAAAAGCTATCAATCCACAGCTCTTCCCCACGCACTCACCAGTTCTGCAGTAGGGATAGGCATTCCATGCTTTTTCATGTATATTCAGAGCTCCTTCAGGGGCCAACATTCTCACAAATGTTGGCACTTTGCTGCAGAATTTTGAAATAGAAAGGAAGGCATTTGTAAGAACTATATGTAAGGAGAGCTAGAACCCAGACACTCTGAGACCGGCAGAGTGCCACCTGAAATGCTGACACTAGAGTCTTGCAAATGTGCACACTGGTGGAATTGGTGGGGTTCTCCCCACCCCCAGTACGATGATTTCCAGAGATTGAACAGACTAATGTAAACCTTCTTAACCAAACAAAAAGAAAGAAAAAAGAAGGAGAAAAAAAAAAAAGGAGGCTGAAAACGGATTGGAATTTGCGAGGCATTTGGCTCTTTAGCCAAATTCAAGTATTCAAATAGTGGGTGATAGAATTGTATTTGATTGAAGAGCTCAGAGCCAGATATTCTGGGACAACCACCACACATGCAGGGGCATATAGATGAACCAAGTAAAGACCACTTCCAGCTGTGCCATGTGCCAGTTACTGTTATACTCCTGTCTTACCTCCAAGCCTTTCAGCCTTTACATAATCTGTGGCTTACATACTCGCTGCAACTCTATTGCACCTTCCTCTGGTTCCTCTTGCCCAAGGAACCTTCCCCGACCCTGAGAATAAAATGTTTCACATACCTCTGTAAGTGGTAGATCTTGTGTGTGTACTGCCCACGCTCTCCATCTCTTTCGTAAGGTTCGTTCACCAGGACCTCCACTCCTTCACCTCCACCAGTTTCATTTTTACTGGCTTCTGCCACAGAATACAGCTGTCCCACTTGATACTGAAGAAGTTGAAGACACATTATTGTGAGAGTTATAATTTAGCAGAATTTATAATAACTTTACCAGAAGAAGCCAAGGATAAATTTGTTATCTGTGAAGAAGGGAGAGAAAAGGACATCCACTTGTGTGTCCAGATAAGCAGCTCATTTACTTTCATTTTGATACAGAAAGCCTGAGTGGTAGTTAAGAGGAAAGCACTGCCAATAGGATAGTTACCTTTAACCCTTAAGTCTCAAGCTCCAAACCAACACATATTCAGGAGAAAATAAAACAAAATAAAGGAATGTCAGGACCACATTTAAAGAAAACATAGGAGACCACAGGCATACAGTAGTAAAATCCATTCTTTTTCAATCCTTTTGGCACACAGGCATCCCAGTTGTTCAGGTCAAATGGAGAACAATGTGTTGCCACTCCTAAATTAATAAGCATACACTAGTTTATCTAGGAGAATCGTAAAGAACTTCACATGACGGTTGTTGGGTTTTTTTACATAATGGCAGCATTATTTCCCAAGAATCAGTCAATCTACTTCATACTATACAATCTCTTTCATAAGAAGCATGCCCAAATGTTTCACAGGGAAGAGCAAAGGAAAATATGAGCAAAACAGAACATTATTCTCTGCAGAAGATGTAAAGATTAATACATTCTTGCCTCTGGTAGCTAAAAAAGAGGAGGCAGAGCTCAAAAGAAATATGATCAAATGAAGAAAATTCACACAGGCCTCTTTGAGGTGAAGTTAGACGAGCAGACAAGGTTTGAGGAAGAAGAAGCTAAAGCACCAAGTCAAAAGGAAATGTTCAAACTTAACAGAGTTAAGTCTTCAAAACTGAAAGCGAGCAAACCAGCAACTGTTGCCAAAAGACAGTACAGAGAGGCAGTCTGAAAGGGTAATCCACAAAGTGTTAGGCATCAGAAGGGCAGTGATTAAAAAAATAACACTCCAAAAACCCCAAACCTCCAAAACATATCTACAAAGCAATGGAACACGGTTTAGGCCTTCTTCCTTTTCCCCAGCATGAGGCTGTGTATCAGAATCAGGAATAGCACTTACCACTCCTTACACTGAAACCCAAGCTGGAAAAGCAGAATACTGCTCCAAGCTGAGAACCCAGAAATACTTCACTGGGCTGGTACATCTTTAGCAACGCAGGGGGATTTCCACAACGGTTAAACTGTGGTGTCAGAGCATCCAAAATAAAACAGTGCCCCAGCTCTATGGTGTTTTGTACCATCTGGTGTTAGCAAAGACCAAGAAAACATTTATTCTTATTGGAAGAGTAGTAGATGTTAAGCCAAAATAATAAGGCTAGATGTCCTGGCCTTAGTTAATCTGGGTTGGGCAAAAAGCATACCAGAGGGATTTAAACAAGTGCCCTATACAAGTTCAACACACCCTCAAAACAAAACAAAACAGCCATGCAGCAAAAGTAATCCATAAGAAAAGCAAGAAAAGAAAACAGACCACTTTCGAGCTAAGAGCAACAGCTCTGCTTGTTCTCTCCAGAAGGTACTGGTTATAAAAGGTTATAAAAGGACCCCTCATTTGGCTGGACAGTTCTTGCACCATCACCAGCAGATTCGGTTTCAGTCTGGATTTTGGGCTGCAACACAACTCTCTGCCCTCTGACATTTCATACATTACATTGCTTTCCCTCTGACTCCCTACAATGACCCATACAAAACAGCATACTCACCTCCCTCCAGAAGAGCAAAACATGAGAGTTGTGAAATCTTAGAAGCAAGTTGATTTAGGAGACTATGAGCCACATGTACACTCAGAGAGAAGAGAAAACTTATCATGAGTTTGGCAACTATGGCATTAGAGGGGAGGACTGAATGGCTTTGCTTTGCAGCAAGTCTCAGGACAGGTCTCCAGGGGCACAAACTAATTCCTTTTGGTAACAGTCTCTCATTCATTCCTTTTCCCTTTTAAATACATAGGTCAAAGCTCAGACACTAAGAGGATAAACCGTTCGGTTTGGCATCTTCACCATTTAATCTTCCCTGTTATTTGTGATCCTTTAATCACATTGATAAAAGAGGAAAAAGGCCCAGATAAAATCATCCCAATGAACAAATCCCACAGCATCTGACTGCAAAAGTTAACATAAAAACAGATTCTGGCTCCATGAGATCCAAAGTGTCAGATAGACCTATCCTTGCAGACCTGAGAGCTCCCAAAAACCTCTTCTGCAGCAAGTTATCCCTCTTGATCTGTCACACCACCTCTGACACAGCTGACAGCATGTCTTCATTACATCAAATTTCTTTCAGAAGGCTAATCTTAATGTAGCCATCTCCAATAACAGGTTTTTTTTTCCTGAAAGCAGCTTTGAACACAGTAAATAAATAAGAGTCCTTTGTGTTTGGCAAGCTCCTTCCCATGTGAGAGGAACAAAGAGGCAGCACAGAATGTGTACACACAGCTCTAATCCATACCAGCCTTGCAAAGTGGCAGTTGGCAAGACACCCACGCAGCCGCTCAAGTCCACACTCTCCAAGTTGTCACCGTGCAGTGTGATGTTGGTCAGAGCACAAGAGTAAAGGTTAACACCTAAGATATAATAAGGTGTTGTGGGTTTTGTGGGTTTTTTTTTTTCCTTTTTGCTGCCTGCAGTGCGACAATGTATAAAACAACACAGGAGTGTGGCAGTGCAGCCTGCACTTGAGCAGGACCACATTTTGGCAGAGCTTCCCCGTAGAAGACAGTCTGCTACAGTCTAACTCCTACAGCTCAGCCTTCAAGCTTTAGTCATCACCAGGGCTTCTCTTCCACTGTTTTGTTCCCCATCTTAGCAGTTACTTGGCTAACTATTCAGCATTGATCTCTTTATTTGTAAGTCATATCTTCCCAATGTCTTCCTGACAACTGGTTTTCTTTTTAATTCCTTACTATTAGCTAAGCTCCATTTGCCAGGGGCAAGGGGACTGAACCCAGAATCCCCAGCATCACAGAACGACACAGAAGCCTTCCTCAGCCCTATTACAATGCCTCAGTCATACTTAATTTCATTTCCTATTTTATGCATCGGTATCAGACTTTTAGCAACAATGTACATGCAGAAGGTGTGAACTCTTAAGTCTTTTGAGCAAAAATTGCCCATAAGTGAAATCACAAGTCCTCTTGCTAACCAGAGACACTTAATGAGCAGCTACAGGGTCAAGAGCCACAAGAAGTCTCCAGAGCTCTGTGCACAAGGAAATCCTTGAAAGCAACACAGTTAACAGCTGTTCTGTAGTACAGACAGCAGTGCAGCTACCCAGTGATGCACAGATGTGTCAGCATCTTTCCACACAGGAAGGGGGATGAAGCAATACATAAACCCCAAACATCCTTTGAGTCAGCATCAGAAATAATCTTTCTTCTTAAGCACACCTTTAAAATGATCATGTCACATAAGTACACATGCAAAGCTAAGCACACTTTAGAACTCTTTCCGGTTAGGGAACTTGTGAAATCTCACATTTCCTAAGAATCCTGAAAAATCACATGAGGACCACCAAACTTTGAAAAGGGGCATCACTCAGGTGACATGGTAACAATAAACAAGTTTGGGGAGAAATTAGTTTGTTCAGGTTGGCTGTCTATCCATAATCCAAGCACATTAAGGTGTTCTCTCTAGCATTTTCATTCCTTCTCTTCTAATGATGCTTATTTGCTCTTCACTCTACAGACTTTCCAGTAGGTTACTCATCTCTCTGACGAGTAGCCTCCAGAGGATAGGAATACGCCTTCTGAAACAGATGACCCCAGGGTATCCTCAGATAAGGAGGTAGCTAGAGACTGACAGATTTACATATTGCCTGAAACCTCCGTTTTCCACACAGGCAGTTTAAACACAAGGCTCAAACACACCTGGCACCAGTCAGGGAGGGAAAAGAGTATAGCGAGGGGCTCGCTTTAATTGGATGAAGGCTAATCCTAGTATAAGAGAACTCAGAAAAGCCCTGTGCTGGGTTCCATCCAGTCTAACGCCCTCAAAGAAACAATCTGTATTGACTTTCTCTTTACATGACTTGATACACATTAGGCAGGGCTCCTGTTGTTCAGGCTAAGGTCTTCTCTATTAAGCTCTGGAGTACCTTACTGTTTACCCCTGGCTTTCTCTAACTTGCAAGTATGCATCCTTTGCTTACTTGATAAAGCTTATCATGTTAGTTCTCTCTTTGTCAAGGACTTCCCCTCACAAGTAGCACTCGGGTACAATAAAAGATCCAAACATACCTACTCTAATACTTTAGTCAGACTTCTGTTAAAATTGCACGAATCTGTGCCGTTATCACAGCTCTCCCTAAGAGTTAGAACAAGCCCTTGATCAGAGCTTACAAACCTAAGGATTATAGCTCAGGATCACAAGAAAGAAAAAAATACATCTGGAAGAAAGAATCTACTAGAGAAGTGCTATAGACTCAGTCATTTCCATTTCTCATCTACCTTGCTAATATGAACATGAAAAAATTGAAAACAGTTATATGGTCAGATTCTCTGCAAGAGTGGTGTTCAGTGCAGAAGGGAGGAAGGAAAGGCAAGATGCAACTCTCAGAGAAAACAGCAGGGAATCAGCCAGAAACACAGCTATTTCATGGCCAGTTTGGTGATCAAAATCACCATGTCCATTATAAACTACATTTCTTGTCTCAATTAGAGCTTCACCTGAACAAAAAGAAAGATTTCTTTCTGTAAGAGCTAAAGAAGAAAGGTCTTAAAGAGTCCTAGGAAAGATACATACAATCTTTCTTTTGCTATACCAACCTCATAAATCAGAGTAAATTGCTGGTCTTCATCTGAGAGTTTAAAACAGAAGAGATTCAGCAAAACAAAGTTTAAAGGGTAATTTAAAATTGTACTAAAGCTTCTTCTTCATCTTAAAAAAAATATAAAAAAGAACAATAGTATTAAGCGAAAGGAAACTGCACTTTAGAACAGTCTGACAAGTCAAGATTTGTAACCAGCACATCTGAAAGTAGTGTACAGGAAAGATAATCCGTACCCTGAGGCTTAAAAAAATTAAATTATTTGGTCAAAATGATGGTGAACGAGTAATAGCTCACAGGGGTCCTCAAGACAGCTACATCCTTCTCTTACGTTTTCTAGTTTTTGTTCATACAAACTGCTTTAATCACAAGTTTATTTACAGTCCTAAAGAAAGAAGCAAGAAGAAAAGGACTTACCTCCTCCACAGACACAGGCAGGATAACACGACTGAAAGGGAATACAGAAACAGAAAGTTAACAAATATCCCTGCAGCTGCAAAATTTACATGACACATCCCTCACAGCACTGGCTGCACAGCTCTGCTCTCCCCCCAGTATTCCAGCATCCACCTGGTGCTAGCACCCCTAGCACTTACTCTATAGTCCCAAGACTATTTATATAATAGCCTCAAAGAGAACTGACACGATATAGCATAATCCTTTATTAAAACTGTATCATTCTCATAGACCCTTTCGAGTAATACCTGACCACGCTACAAATCTTTACAACATCAAAACAATTGTGTGTTCCTTCTCACTACACCCTTTTCATCAGTTGCATCTTATTTCTCATCCAGTTGTTGTAGAGTGTTGCTATGTGCATCAAAAATTTTGCAGATAGTCACCAGCCAGTGCATGATTTGCTTATATGTCCTATCCAGTAGGAAACAACACTCAACAGAGAACTATACAGAAGGCTCTCTCAGAGCTGACTGCAAAGGAAGGTGGTGTCATTTCTATACATGAGTCACTTTTGGCTTTTTTTTTTTTTTTCACATTGTGGTTTCCTGAATGCCTCTTAGAATCGACTGACTGGACTACAGAGCAAAAAGTGCCAGTAGTCACGCTGAGATTTTTTTGAAAAAGACAAAAAATTAATTTAAAGCTGATAAAAATGCATGTTAAGGTCTTTAAAAAAATATTATATCTGTCTCCAAAACTGGATTTGCATTTGACCTCTGCTTTCAGTAAGGATGATGTTGAAACAAGGAACCAAAGCAAGATACACATATGAAATGGGTACAGCTGCCACGGGCGTAAGAATTCTCTGTTCTTTGCTGATTAGTCTCAAAGAAATTAGGATACAATGGGATCAGGAAAAAGTCCTTTTTATTAATAAACTGATTTTGAAAAACACAATACTGGTGAAAATTGATTTTTTTTTTCTATACTAGAGGATACACCAGCAAGATACCACAAGAACAAACTGTAAGAGGGGCAAAAGTTTACAGATTATTCAAGATGACTTATGAGAGCAATGCTTTATGCTGGCTGCAAAGTACTGCAGGAAGAGCTACTGAGAACTGCAAATGAAGTTCAATGTCAATAAAAGCAGAATAATGCACTATAGGCACTCATTTTCCCCAAACACATGGGGTTAATGAGCCCCAGATGAGCTATGCCAGCAAATATCTTGTTGCCCTTATGGAAAAGCATCTGGAAACATCAGGTCAGCAGAGTCCAAAAGTAAACACATCATCAGAAACTGAAACGCCACACACATACACACACACACACACTGAGAAACTTAGGCCACTATAATCTCTCACGCATCAACGTCTTGAATATTGCATGTAGGTCTGGTCACCTCATCTCAAAGAGGATACAGAACAAGTGAAGGAGGTGGGAAAAAGCTTCTGCAATGGCTTTTCAACTTGGAAGAAAAAACAGCTAAATGGGTAAGATGTGGTAGAACATTAGAGAGTCATGAATGGTGTGACAAACTGAATGGAGAAGAAACAATGACTACCTCTCACAACAGAACAACTCAGGACACAATAAAAATTATTAGGCAGCAGATTTAAGACCAATCAAGTACACTTCTCTATATCATGCATACTTAAGTTATGGGATTCCTTGCCAAACACAAGAAGCAGAAGCAATTTTAAAATAGGATTCAATCAATTTGTAGAAGTCCGCATGCATACTGGTAGGATATACTGAACAACAATCATTCTACTCAATAGTTATATATTGTTTGCCATAAATATCTGCTAGAAGGCAAAATAGAAAAGGACCTTTGGTCCAATTCAGTATGGCATTCTTTACACAAGGGAGAACAAAAAGAAAAAGAAAATGGATTTCCACAGGTAGACCATGCCATCAAGCATGACATGAGGTTAGTTACCTGAGTAAAACTGCAGTAAGAATGAAAAGAGGGACAGGAATGGTAAGGTGGAAGACCAAGAAGCAGGGAAGAAACAATGGAACCTTCCAAAGGAGGTTTTCTTTAGAAAACCTGGCACGCAAAGATTGATGTAAGCTAATGAAATTCCATTTAGGAAACCGGAAGACACTAGATCTGAGTATTATCTTAGAGTTCAATGTTCAAAACAGAAACACAAAGAAGTCAAATAGTTTACAATTCATTTAGTGTAACAAAGAATGTGGGGGATGACTAACACCTACAGGTGGTCAAGTGATAAAGAAGAAGCAGGGAAGACTGCTCAAGATCTTTTGCTCCAAAGCAAAAGATTTGCAGGAGTTGCAATGGGAACAAAGACTCCTAACTTTTTGACAGAACTTAATTAACGGATGAGAAACTGTATGATGTGGTTCCCACCATATCAAAGGGCCTAAAAATTATGAACAACACTTAAGAACCCTCCTAGATTAAAATCTGCCTCAAATAACAGTAAAGGGAAGTACAGCTGCAGAGAAGGGCAGTGTCATTATCATCACTTCACAGGAAAGGGAAGTGAGTCTCTACACTGATTCCTCCTCAAGGTCTTCCGATGCAATTTAAAGCAAAATAAGGAAAGCAAGCAAGACTTCAACCAGCATTTACAAACCCTGAAACAAAAAAAAATATGATCAAACCTGGATAGGTAGAAATGGAAATGAAAGGCAAGACTGAAATACTGAGAGGACAACAAATGAAAATGTTAAAGCTATCACTGCATAACCATCAGTACAAGAAACTGTAGAGAAAACATGATATGGATTGTCTGACAACAAAAGATGTGACATCAGGGTTTTGTTATATTGCTCTATTTCTGTAACATCTCCTAAAATACCTATGGAGCACATAATAGAACCCAATTTGATTTAATAGAGAGGATGTGACAAGGGGTCACTGAGACGGAAGAATAATCTGCTCAGGTGACATGCTCACAGCTGGGCAGGAATTTACCTGTATGCAGTGTTGGGGCAACCAGAACTAATCAAACAAGAATAGCAAAGTTCTCCAAATATCCAGGTGACACCAAAAGAAGTGGTTTCTATATGCCTTAAAAAAACTGCTTCCTGGAACATGAGATTTACTAAAAACCCATCTCATATAGCATGTAAAATGGGCAACTTTCACATATATCATCAAGGAATATTTATACAAGAACCAATACAGTGACACAACTCAAAGTGTGCAACTGTTATAGATAATTGGGAATACCAAGAATTAAAAAAATAAATGCTCATTTCTAAAGTACAGAAGCAACCTTGACTGTCCTTAGAGCCACATATGTCTTAACAGAGACACAAAGGGGGAAGAAAAGAAACAGGACAATATAGCTAATGACAAGGCTTAAAAGCTTTGGTGACCCTTCTAAAAATAGAAATGGCAGCCTGTAAAAAGAAACAAATTTAGTAACTCCGGTCTTCTAACCTTTAGTCTTAATATTTACATTTCACATTTCGTTTCTGAAACAGGCAGCATGGAAGACAGGTAGATATGTTGATTTGGTGAGGTAAAGGATAATATCAAGTAAAATATCAATACCCCTTTTGGAAGGGATGCTCATCAAAATGAACTTTCCGTACTCGCAGAAATCTGAAGATTCAAAGTACACATGTTCCTGTCTTTCCGAGACACCCTGTAGGTAGCATAGCTCACTGGCAAGTGAGTTTTACTGCAGTACTGGGCAAGAGATTGTAAACAGAAGCATGAAAAAGATACACGAATATGAATGGAAATAAACCAGACAGGTGCTATAAAAGGAAAAGAACATTAACCAACTAACTCCAGAGGAAAATATCAACAAAACAGGCATTACAAAAGAAATAAATTATCTTTCCATGCACCTGAAACTATGCACTTAGCCCAGGTTTTGGTCTGCTATCCAGTTTAACACTGCAGAAGGTAACGGTGGCTCTATGTTACAAAGACCAGCTTCGCTGCTGCTCTTAAATTCTACATCCCTATTGTTGGACAAAAATAGCAAGGGTTTAAGTGTTGTTGGGGGAAAAAAAAGTTAGTCAAGTTTAAGAGAACTACAAGGGAGTACAACCCTCAACATAGCTTTAATATTTAAATCCACACCATGGTCCATGATCTGGCAAAGCAATTGCTATAAGGAGGACGCTGCCATGTAGGTAAATGTGTCTAACAGAAGACCTTTACCACTGAGATCACAGCTGTCTTTGATGGAGAAGGAGAAAAAAAAGCACCTCATCCATCAGTCAAAATAAGTTTAAAAGGATAGAATGCTCTTAAGAATGCACTTAAGTCAATGTTACGAATTCAGGAAAAGTATGCGCAGTAACATGCAGAGCTGGAAGACACCCAGCCAAAGTGCACCAAAGGAGTCCAAAGGAGCACACATGTTCGCAAGGGTAAAGGAGCTGAAGGAAAAGCGATGTGACTAATAGTTACACACACTCACGACACATTGCCCAGCCCTATTTCCACCCCTTCTTCCCCATCACGGGGCACAACCACCGCAGCAGCCTCAGGGACAGCAAAGAACTCTTAAGCGAGGTTTCCACATCCAAACCAAATTATTTTGGAGCTATCTTATTTCTGCCACAGTCGCTCTCGTTGGAGCCTCTAGAAATCACACAGTTAGGGGAGAGGAGAGCGGTCAAAACCAAGCTCGCCACTTAGCCCAGTTCCAAGGAGACAGGGGGGAAAAGATGTCACTGCCTCCCACGGAAACCGCTGTGCCTTGACCCGGCAGCTCCCAGCCGGGGTTCGAGCCTGGCTCCCGGCACCGGCGAGGCCCTCAGCGACATCAGTGTCCCCTCGGGTCACCGGGAAGAACCCCCCGCCCTTTCCCAGTGCGGAGCCGGTGGCGAGGACAAGGGACTAGGGAGGCCATAGCAAAGGGCACAAACCGGGCCGATGGCCGCCGGGCTCGCCAAAGCCGCCCCGGCCGGGCACCGAAGAGCCGCAGGGGGAGAGCAGGCGGCCGGTGCCCGCCGCCTCCCAGGGCGCCCCCCACCCCGCCGTGACCTTCACTCCCGCCCCCACAGGCGCCGCGGCCTTCACACAGCGCTTCCCCCCTCCCTCATCCGCAGTGCAGGGCCCGGCCGCGGCCGGTCACCGCGCCAGGCCCGGGGTGACCGGAGGGGTGAAGGGAACCGGGGAGGGAGGGTGAAGGAGAGTTCCCCACACTCACTATTCCTTGATGAGCACCATGGCGGCGCCGCCGCGCGCCTCCTGCCTGGGCTGGCCCCGCTGAAGGTGACAGGCGCCTCCCGACCGCTCCGCTGGACCGCGCCGCACCGGGACGGGGAAAGGGGAGGGGGGGGGGGGGAGAACCGGGGCGGCGGGAGGAGGGGCGGGGCGTTTCTGCGGCAACGGCTGCGTCACGGCGCCACGCAGGCGTCCTGACCTCAGCAGCGCGGCGCGGGAGGACGTCGGGCTGCGGGGGAGCGGGCGCGCGGCCTTCCCGCTCTCGGGGTCGGCGGGCGCGAGCCGTTCCCTCAGGGCCCTCGCGCCTCCCTTCCCTTCCCTCAGCCCGGCCTGAAGAAAGGGCGCGCTCGGTCCGTGACTAGAATCCCCTCTTTTCGGGGAGTGGGGAAGGAAGAGCAAATTAAGGCAAATAGCGAAGGCTGGCTTATATGGAGAAACCCTTAGGCTAAAGTTGATGGACATTTCTTCCCATTGAGGTCTCTAAACTCAAAAGGAGGAGTTTAAAAAAACCACATAGATAAGGCACCTAGGGACATGGTTGGGCGCTAGACTCAGCAATGTTAACAGTCGGACTCGATGGTCTTAAAAGTCTTTTCCAACCTAAACAATTCTATGATTCATCGAGGGTAAGCGTGTCTTCTCAGAATGGAACCACACCTTGTCACGATTAACAGCATTCCCAAATGCTCTTTCATTTGCAGTGATACTTCAGAACATCAACCACCCAAGCTGTACACAGCATTAAAAATAACTCCAAATATTTCTTAGAAGACAATTGCAGAATAAACCCAACTATGTACTGAATAAAAACCACACCTAGAGAGCACTCATTTTACTACTTCATCACTAGAATCAGAACAAGGATTGTCTTTATTTGATTGGAAAAATAAAATGCCATACATTTAGCATCACCAAGCTCAAGCATGGATAACCAAAATGTGCAGCTTTTGTATTGACACTCTCTACCTCTTCTGTCACATTCCCATTCCAGGCGCAGTTGCTCATCTTTCACTATTTGATATCTGTTTAGCCTCTCTCTGAACCTGCTGTCTCTGGGGGTTTTAGGGGCTTTTTTGTTTATTTGGGTTGAGATTATGGTTGGGTTTTTTTCACCTCTAACACTGGTTAATTGACATCTGGTTTTATCTCCTAACCTAGAGAAGAAAAAGACAAACATTCAACATGCAGCCAAGCACTTTGGCAGATGACACCATGTAAAACATTGATGCTTACATAGTCTCATTAGGGAGGGAGCAATACCTTTATTATGTTCAGCCTCAAAGAAAAGCTAATTATTAACTTATTACCACATTTATTTCTAGATAGTACTGCAAGAGTGCACAACACCTTACAAACCGCAGAGATGACACAGGCCTGCCCCAGGGAGCTTACAATTCAACTTCAACAAACACCACAAAAAATTTGGTGAACAGGAACCAGTTGGGGGAGGCTGAAGTTTAAAAAAGGGGGCTTTCTGAAAGAAAGGGTTGTCCCAGGAATAAAATGCGAGTGACAGAGGGTCAGGCACAAGGAAGTGACAAGCAGCAGTAGATGAGATGCACATGGGGCATAGGACACTTGATAAAAACAGATTGTGCAGAGACAGGCTGAGCAGCACAGGCAGCAAAACAAGGACCTGTTGGTTTTATAATTAACATGTAAGAATCCACTACATAATACATCATTGCAGCTATTCCAGATAAGATAACATTGTTAAATATAAATCAGAAGTGGTGCTTTCTTTTTTTACTTACAAAAAAAAAAATAACAACCACAACACAATAGTTCCAATCCCATCAGGAATCCTACTGTCATACTAGTTTTCATTATTATTTTGCACTTCTAAACTGGGAATTAGGGAATACCAAAAGCTCTGCAGATGCAGAAAGGACTCAAGGGGGGGGAAAATAAAACCCCAAAATCTAACAAAACATGTAGTTTTAAAGATTTCCTTCTTTTTATCCTACAGTATCTGCTTTATATTTTGTGGTATATTTTCCAAATTCATCATCCTGTCAAGAGGGAAATCTTCTACTTTAAAACATTCTAGTGATTTACTGACTTTGTTAAAGTCTCATTATCCTACAATTTTCCTTTGCAGACAGAGCACGTCCAGGCTTTGTTGTGGGAGTTAAATATTTCAATGGCTATAGCAGCATTACAGTTAAGTTAGAGCCTCAGCAAGATTTACTTTTTTTTTTCACCACAGATATCTGTGTCCAGTTTCATCTCAAGGGTCCAGATACTCTATGACAGTAACTGAACAAAGTTATAAGTGTCTTATTAAGTAACACAGCCCAGATTTTCTCTGCTACTCTTGATAGCATCATTTCATTAGTGCTATAAAGACTGTCTATAGGGCTTAGAGTCTGACAGATTAGTGAAAGGGAAAAACTGTCACCCTGCCTTCACCACTTTTCTTTTTTTTTTTTAAATACAGACACATATTAAACACATGTAAAAGCATAGAAGCCAGGAGCAGTGTTTCCAGAAGGTGCAACCACCTTTACACAGCAACGCCCTTGACTCTGAGGGCTCCTACAAACAGAAGTACTCACAGACCAGGCTTCTGCTTCATTACATTCAGCTGGAGATACTTCTGTGGAGGACATGACATCTTTCCCATGACCAGCCTCCTCATACTTCTCACACAGATGAGGGTAAGGGGGTACAAGGGCATTAAAAAACCCAACCCTACAAATTCTAGCATTTAGGAATAATGAATGTAGTTAAACACATTGACCTATATTTAAGCTATTCAGGTAAATGCATTATTGATTTAAATTGATGTGACTCTCTAGTCTTTGGTAGCCCATTAATTTTTTCTCCACAAGGTGGCTCATGCACTTAAAGTGCATCAGGAATTCTCTTGGTCCTGCATCACTTGGCTAGAAAGCAGCAAAGCTGTTTTCTCATTCCAAACGTTAAATAATCCACAGTTACATTCCCATAAGCATCAAAGACAGAGGCAAACTACCCACGAACAATCATGTATAACAGGATCATGCCAACAGCATTTCTTTCTGCACCGTGCAACACATCACTTCTGGCTGAAGCCAGAACCCTCTGCCCCCTGAGGGGCTCACCCCTGCAGGAGGAGCAGCATTTAAGCAGTTATGCCAATCAGTAGAGTATTGGCACAACCCACATTGACACAAGGGTTTGTTTTGTTGGTGGTGGGGTTTTTTTAGATAAATTTGAGACCACTTTTAAAGTAGTTTCGTTCACAACTTGTCAGAGTAAATGAAACCCCACAAGATCAGACCAGTGTTTCACCTAGCCCAGCATACATTTTCTCTGTCTTTGACCAATTCTTAAAAGAAAAAGCATGTAGAAAAGTAATCTTTCCTTGGCATAATTTTCTTATTTACAGCAACTTAAAATCTCCCTGAGTTAGCGGATGCATCAGACTCTTGTTTAACCAGCCCCGTTTTTAAAAAAAGAAAACAAAAAACCCCACACACCAGTTATACTCCTGTTCCCAACAATGTTCTGCAGCACCGAGTTCCACAGTTTGACTTCGCACTGCGTGAGAAAGCTCTCCCATTTGTCTGCTCAGCCCTTCACAACTAAAACTTCATTGTGTGCTCACTAGTCCTTGTGACTGCAAGCCAAAGGCACACTGTCCTCCCAAGCTGCAAACAGAAACTGTGACTCAAAGGCATGAGCTCTATTCCTTACAGCCGACCAGCAGCTTCTAAACATCATGGCACACCAGCAGAGACACTAAGAACATACATCCACCATTTTATCAGATAAAATTGGATGAGAGGAGATTCCTAATGAAGGGAAGAATTTGGGAATTGCAGTAGGGAGGCAGCCGAGGTGGAAGTAATGCCAAGTCAAAAGAGCTGTTGGAGGGTGTCACTGTGTTAAGACATCAAGTCAGGACTGTGGCTCTGGCACTCACCTGTCTGAGCTTTCTAAAAAAATAATAATAATAAAATAAATACTTAATCTGTCATTGTCATGTCACAGCCCTCTCAGGGCAAGAGTAGGAATCTTCTCAAAATATTTAGTGGTAATATGAAATGCAGAAGTCTGGAAATCTAGGCAAGCTGTACTACTGCTGGTGGGTCTCTCAATATGTATTTTAGGCAATGCCAGGTGATTAGGAAAACAAATCAAAACTCTGCCTCTTAATTATTGTTTGACAACAAAGAAAAGCTGTGAAGGTCACCAAATCATCACCAAAGCCAAAAGGCCAACAAAAGATGAGAAGTTCTAGAAAAGTAAAGTGTCAACAGCAGGCAATAAGACTGTCTTGGAACAAACACATTTAATAAAGGCAACACATTAAAAAAATTCCACAAATGTGTAAAATACTCAAGTGGCGAGTAATTTCGAAGGGTGACTGGAGACTGGAAGGTACCGTTGAGTGGTAGCATCTGAACTGCCCACAGGAGGGCTGGCTGGGGCAGTGACTCGAGATGGCGCTGCTGGCCCACAAAGCTGCCTCCTCATCCTGCGTGGGCAAGGCCACCAGCCAGGAACTCTCAGGGCTTCCTGTGGTCCTGCCCATGCTCTCTGCAAGAGGTCACCAAGCTTGCCGTTATGGGAAGGTGAAGACCTGGCTGGCGTGTCCGCATGCTTCAAAACATCAGTAAAGGAATTAACACCCAGTTTCTGGGTAGTTCTGCAAAGGAAGGTCTCAGTGCGCTGTTGTTTCTAATCCACATCTTAGAGCAGGGCAGTGATTGAGTCAGTGATTATTTTTCTAATCAGACAAAGAAGCTGAATGACTTACCCCCTTACCAGGCTTTGTGGTAACACAGGGTTTGGCAGTTCAGAAAGCACCACTTACACATCATCATAAGTGTTTTATTTCTGCCCCCAACCTTCCTGCAGCCAGTAGCTCAGTCCAGCACATGTGCTGGTGCTCACCCGCTGGTGATGTCCATCCACAGCACTGCACAGCCCTACTCCCAGCAGGTCCAAACGGTGCAGTTGGGAACACTAGTCACAAGGCTACGGAGGATGAGTTACTGATCTCAACAAAAATGCTGAGGGCAGAAAAGTTGACTTTAGACAAGACTTGGCAAAACCTCTATAAAAATAAGCAGGTTAAGAATTCCCTTTGTATTCCCCCTATGGTGAACAGGCCTGGGGCTTCTTTACCCATGTGTATTGCTCTGTAAGTCAGCTTCACCATACAATCATTCGGCATGTACTCTGTCCAGACAGAGCATCAACATCATAGAAGGCTCTTAATACAGCCAAACTGATAGCTTTTTGGTCAGTTACAGTTACCTGGCGTTCAGCAGCTTGGGGACTTTTATCAGAACAAAGCAAATAAGCTATGGCTTGAGGAAGCATTACATCACCACATCACCCTACCGTATGTCCACAAGATCCAGTTAGTAGACATAAAGGAGTGTTCTGCACTCTTGATTCTTTTCAACAGCAAGTCAGCTCAGTACATGTGAACACCAAGGTATTTGGGGCCCCAGAACTCAGCTTCAAGAAGCTTCTCCACTTCATACATGCTGCTGCTCCCCTCCCAGGGTCATGTCAGAGGGAAGAGGAGGCAAAAGGCAACAAGTCTCAAAGCACTTAATCAGTAAGATCCGATTCCTATCTCAAAGGTTCCAGGACTGCAGAGAGTTTAAAACACATACAGGTGGTTTGTTGGCCAAGAAGAAGAAGAATTCCAGGCCTAGACTCTTGATCTAGTACCAAAGAGTCCACTAGGCTCTTCATGTCAGCATGGAAGGCAGATCCATTGCTCAGTCTGTGTCATTTGCAGTACTAAAAGTTTTGGGAGCTGTCAGTGCTAGCAGCCAACATTTAGCAATACACTGAAGCTGTGCTCATACACATAGGAATAAAACCCCCTTCCCTGCCTCAGAAGCCATCTGGGGCATGTCTGGATAGACAGTAAAACCACTGAGTCCAGCTCCATATCAAGAAAGACCATTATGGAGCCTCTGGGCAGGAAGAGAGTGCAGTTGCCTCTGAGGCGATGTCAGCCGAGGTTGGGGGAAGAGGGGGAGAAGAGAGACTTCAGTCTTAGATTTGCAAACTCAAATTATGGTCTTTCTTCCCTCTTCCTCCATCCCTCTACTCCTTCTCTCCCCAATTTCCTATGCAGAGACTCTGCCACTGGAGAGTGTGATCAGGGGATAATTTAAGACACAATATCTGCATGGCCTTTAAAAAAAGGAAAAATAGTGTCCTGTGTTCTGGAGTAAGGAGTGGGAAGTCTCCTCCTGCCAGATATCTGAGGAAAGCTCAGTTATGATGTCCAGCCCTCGCTCCAGTGATGAGCAAAAACTGGCAGAGCCAGGAGAGAAAAAGCCTGGCTTACACCACAGGTAGAATCCACGGATGTGGTAGGAACCTGTACAGGGGAGGTTGTATTTCAAGCACCAGTTTAAACAAAGGCTTCCTCATTGGAAGTGCCATTGACTTTGTAGAAAAGTTTGGCATCCTCCATCTTCTGTTTTCTTTCTCTCTCTAGCCTGCGTCTGTAGCAGACCAGGTAGATTGGAAGGCAGAAACCCAGGAGGCTCATGCCCAGCAAGCCAACGTTCACCTGCAGAATGAAAGACAAAACAAAGTTAGGCAGGTGAGGAAGACGACAACCCAGTCACGCATGCCCAAGTGTCAGAACCCAGCCCACCTCACTCAGCTGCGGGCAAGCCCAGAAACGCCCTGCCCAGTGTATTGGCAACAATTTCCACTGTATTTACACTTCTGTGCCCAAAACACCAGGTGTATAAATCCTGGAAGAATTTGTTGCTCTGGACCATGGCTGTGCAAATCTTGTTCTAAAGAACAGGCAGGGCTGTTTTAGCTGTAGTTCTTTTACACCAAGTTTGCTGACTGAAGAGTAACAAGCTGCTGGGGTGGGTACATGTAGCCTAGAGACCAGGAGCTCTCCCCAAGACCACCTCCCTCATTATTTTAATGAGCTGCCCAGACTCTCTAGACACCACATTAGCCCTATCCTCAATAGCCACTTGGGTTTCTGGACATTATCATCAGCAACCCAAAATTTACTGGTAATCAGAGCCAATAACTTTCAAGGGAGCGGAGTATTTCTGTCACATTTTGATGTCCACTCACTTTTATCTGACAGATTTTGGCTCTCCACACAAACTGTTAGCAGAAAGAGCTCCTGCAGCCTTCTCCATTCCTCCCTTTTACATACACCAGCATAGGGGTTAGTGGCTTTCCCTTCCAGGGGATCATCACTCACACTGGGAAGGGTCGCCTGGACAGCACCAAGGTAATACCAGGCTAAGCATCATGTAAAATCCCAGCTGTTTTTAACCTTGGTCCATGTACAGGAATCTTTGTTTTCAAAAGCAAGCCAAAAATCATTTTAACCACCAAGCCTCCACATTAAATTTGAGAAGAACTTGCCCAGAGAGGGTCTCCTTCCAAAGGTCCCGTCAATGCCATAAAAAGAGGCTGCTGCAGAAGGGCGAAAAGGGCACTGACCAACGACTGCAACCCTGTCAAGCTGCCAAACTGAGTAGAGGGGTATCTGTCAACAGAGAAAGCAACAGCATTATTATATGTCACCTTGACTGTTCACATCACCCCAGATCAGATTACATTCCTAGTTGACTAACACAACAGAACAGAGTCCCACGACAGACATAAAATGAAGAACTCCTCTCTCCAGGACTTAGGTGTAAATACCTCTTTTTATAGAGTGTTTGGTTACACCCGATGATACGCACAGTGCTCTCTAGAGCAGAATGCAGCTGGTGACAAGGCTGGAGCCTTCCCCTCCGGACTATTTTCATCCTGAGCTCTTAAACTTAAGCAGTATCAGTCCAGCACTCATTTTGTTTTGCAGCAGTACTGTAGGCAGGTGGAAATGCTTATACAATTACTGTTCCTATTGCAAAGGAAGAGGAACATTGATACTTCCAATCCAAGATACTTCCAAGACCAAGCAGGGTCTCTTTATCCAGGTGACAGCATATGCAGCTGAGCACTTATCTGCATCTGGTCAAAACAATTTGCTCCCTTTAGAAGTGAGTGAAACCTGCACAACAGGTTAGTATGTGTTTTCCTTTTTAGAGGACAAGTCTGATCCCATGTCAAACTAAACAAAACTGTTGATTGCAAAGTGCTGAATATCTGATACTACAAATGGAAAAACAAATTTCAGAAACAGTCTAACATCTTTCTCTTTCCACAACTGAGCAGTGTTTAAAAAGGGTCAGGTTAAACCAAGCTTGGAAAGAAAGTGGATCAAAACCTTCAGATACTCAAAGTTGTCACATTCAAAGAAAAAGAAAAAAAACCCACCAAACAAAAAAACCCACCAAACTAAAAACCTCACTCCAGGTTCCAGAGAGTTGCAATGGTCAAACAGGATTAGTTTACAAACATGCTGATATGTACAGCTACTAAGACAAAAATCGTTTGCTTCTGGCTGCCAAGGAGCCAAAAGTTCATGCATTTTTGAAGCAGTATTAGATGGATTTTCTAGTCTGGATCCCCCAGACACTGGGACCAAAATCTTTGACAGAAGCAGTCTGTGGAGTTGTGGTCTCCATCCATGGAGATATTCAAAACTCAACTGGATGCAGTCCTGGGCAACCTGCTCTAGCTGACCCTCCTTGAGCATGAGGGTTGGACTAGA
>BJBW01001439.1:0-13048 GCA_004320125.1 Scolopax mira
ATCAGCCCATGATTAAAGAATCCAAAGTCCTGCCTTTTACACCAGTCTTTTAGCCATAAGTTTATCTGTTGACTCTTCCTAATTATCCCTTCATCCATCTCCACGATGGGTGGGATAGAAGAGAACACCACTTGCACTCCTGATCCCTTGACCAGTCGTCCCAACTCTCTGAATTCCCTTTTCATTGCCTTTAGGCTTCTGTTAGCTACCTCATCATTACCCACTTGAAATATCAGTAGTGAGGGCTGAACCAGGGAGTGAATTTTCCTCTGTATGTCCTTAATCCTTGCCCCAGGGAGGCAGGTGACTTCCTGACTGTGGGACGGGTCTGGTCTACATATTGGGCCCTCTGTTCCCCTCAGAAGGGACTCACCTATTACAATCACCTTTCTTTTTTCCTTGGTTGATGAGGTCCTGAGGCATGGGGGTGGGTGACTAGTCCTGGGTGGCTCACTGGGTAGATCATCCTCTCCATTCTCATTTACCTCATCCCCAAAATCCAGAACTCCAAACCTATTATGCAAAATCAACTGGGAAGGTGAGGGAGGCTGTTGGGGGTTCCCCTTACCTCTCTGAGGAAGGACCAGCCTCCATTCCCACCTTTCTATTAAGTCCCCTCTCTCTGCCTGGTGACAGGGCAGGAGGGGATCATCTACTTTTAATGGAGCCTCTTCCGGCTGCCTTCGCGTCAGGGTACGGCTCCACCAGTCTATTTCATTTTCGTATTCTCTGATATTTCTTCACCTTTCCACCTCTTCTCTCAATTCCACCACCTGCCTGAGCCGCTCATTTATCTGCTCACACCACACACAATGCACGTCTCTGGGTCCCTGTGGTACCACAGCCAGGCTCAGGCATTCTCTGCAGCCAGGACCCTGCACGGCCACGTCCTTGCGTGGGAGCTCGGTCTGAAATCCTATATTCTTCTTCACAGGGGCTTTGGGCCGTTTCGTTGCCACGGTTGCCACGGTCTTTTGCGCGTGTTGGGGCCTTGTTTTTGTCTGGGACCAGGAGGGGACCGACCCCTGTTGGCTGCTCCCCTCAGGCTCTGCGCACGCGCGCCCGGCACGCGCTCTGACCCTGCCGCTGTCTCGGGGCAGCCCCCTGCAGCGCGAGGTAAAAGCTGCCAGACTCACCGCCGCCGCTGTCCGCGTGCTCCGGGGGAAGCTCGCGCTAGGGCCGCTTTTAAATTTGCCGCGGCTCGCCCGCCCCGCCCCCAGTTACGTCAGCCTCTCGCTCCCTCTCGCGATGCCCGAGCGCTTTCGGGCCTTTCCGCCTTCCCTCGGCTTTTCCGTCTCCGGGAGGCCCCTTCTAGCTGGAGCTAAAAGCTGCGTCACTCGCCGCTGCCGCTGTCCGCGGGAAGCTCGCGCTACGGCCGCTTTTAAATTTAATTTAAACTAACATCACAAATTTATCCGATAGGGAAGAAAAAAAAGAGAGAGAGCGAGAGAGAGGGATCAGCAGCTGTGCAGAGTTATGGTATTCCTTCATTACACCACGTGGTCCAGAAAGTACAACCTCTATAAAAACATCGCAGGAAAACGGAACAATTTCTAGACAAAATGCAGTTAGATTTTGCCACTCCTGTGCTATTATGGCAAAGTGATGCTTGTGGTGCATGACAAAGTAAGGTTACAATGAGCACTTTTAATCTCATACACATGCTTATTTATCTGCACCCTGAAAATGCATATTGCGCAGACGCGTTGATAGTCTGGAGACAGACATCAAGACAGGTTTATAGGCAGCAGTTATATCTTTATTGGAAAAGATAATTTATTTGGGGGAAGCAAAACAGACAAGCTTTAGAGTTTGCAAACTCCTCTGAAGCCATAGCATTTATAAAACACAAGATCAATCTCTGGCTAGTTGCTTTGCTTCAGCCAAATATTTTGCTGCTTATCTGAATGGGTTTTTTTAAAAATTATTGGGTGTGATAAAAATCACGGCTTCCTGCAGAAGGAGAAAGCACTGCAGCCCAGTCACAGGGCCTCAATCCGAAGAGCACTCGGGCACATGCTTAGTATTATGCACTTGCTTAACTCCCAGCTGTCCTCAGTGTGATACGTGCTCATTAAAGCTTCTTTTGTTAATCAAATAACAATGTTTTTCTGATTCAAATGTATTCTATTTACTTACTGAATGACTACAAAATAAGGAAACCTGTATAGGTTACCTGATAGGTAAAGTCTAGATCAGTATTTTAATCTAAAAGTAGGAGGAAGATAAAGAGGTAGATCCTATAAATAGGATTATGCAGCCGTATTGCAAAGCTTCAAAGAACATGTTGCAGAAAACAAGAGATCACAGCCAACAAAGAGCGACCCACACACATCCCTGGAGATGGGAGAGGTGACAGCATCTAAAGGGCCTGAACAACGGGATGCAGACAGAAACGATATGGGTAGAAGAACACTCAAAGTCATGAGGAAAAAACACAGAAAAAGAAGAGAGCTGGGTCAAAAAACTGAAACTGTAGGTATAGAAATTGCAGTTGAAGCATGCAGGAAACTGAAAAAATGGGACAAGCAGATGTGCAGCCCCAGAGCAGCCAGAATCTGAACAGAGGTGTGGGCTTCTGGGTAGCTACCCAGGTGGGATGGCTGTTGGCGACCTCGGAGAGTCTTCAGCACACATGGCCCTTGCCTCCAAGTTGGAAACACTGAAGAATTTATGCCAGTGGGGGCTACTTCACCCAGGCGCTTGCACAATGGCTGAACAAAACACAGTCCCAGTTTTCTTCTGTTGGTCTCAGGCCACCCATCTCTGAGCATAAGCAGAGCCCTCCCAAAGAACATCTGAGAAGCACCAGGAGAGGAGCGAGGTGGGACAGGGCAGGAGATCTGTCTAGCTAAGGGTTTCCATCACCTTGATCCCATCCCGTGAGCTCCCAGTGCTGCAGTTCTTCATGCGTGCAGACGTGCTGGTATTTCCCCTCTGCCACTCTTCATCTCCTTTACCCATTTTCATTAGGATTTCTTTGAAGCTGGAACCATTAGAGTTGTTTGCATTACATTAATAATGAGGCCTCTTCTCTATGGGGACTCTTGGTATTACAGCAATATAAATAGTGTAATAATTGAAATCAGAGAATTTAAATTTTGGTAACGTGTCATGAGAGGGGAAGAAAATCAGGCCATCTGTATTACCAGAAACTTTTATTAGACCCAGGTTTCCTATCCTTTGTGTCACATGCACCTACTTACTCACCTACTTATTTTCCATTTCAGTGAAATTCTGTCCAGTTCTTCCTGACGCAAGCTCATCTCCCACTTTTTCACATGAAAAACTCACAGTCGTGTCTATCTGTTTTCTATTTTCAGCCTGCACTGAAGGTAACGCTTTTGATCCCACAGCCCACAAGCTGATGTAGCGCCCTTTATTCTTTTTTTCTTTTTTCCCCCCCCAGTAATATAAAAGATACTTTGTACAAATAGTGAGATGAGTAGATGTTATCTGTCGGTGACTTTTGTGTGGCTTAAATATTTTTTCATCTGCCATGTGCTTCTACAACTTTTCTTCTTTGCATGGTATCAGACAAGGAGTTGTCGGCAAAGAAGTTAAGAATAGTTTTCATCTTTTTGCTTTGTATTCCAGTTCCTCTCAGCTCTATGTAAAATAAACTCCAAGCATGCGACGTGACGTCTTTGTTTAATTGCTGCGGCCTCCTGAAGAAGCCCAGATACACTTCAGTTTTGCATTTACTTAAAATTAATGAGCTTTTAGTTAGGCAGTGCAATTTATTTGTCCTTATGACAAACAAAAAGGTGAATACTCTCAGTACTGAGTGGGTCTGGATGAAATGGGAGGGAAAAAAAAAAATAAAACCCTGCCATGCTGTAAGTGCTGGCTCTGCTCCCCCCTGCCCTGGCACAGCACAGGAGAGCAGAGTCAGACCTGGGTGGTTTATAAAACACAACCATCTATTAATATATAGGTTTACAATCAAGCCAACGTATGAGACTCTGCTTCCTTCCCCACTGTGGGGGTGCGTGTTCTGGGAGTCCCATCCCCACATCTTGTCACACGCACGTTAACATCACCCCACGAGGGTCCCAAGGGCTCTCACAGCCCCAGCACCCCCTGCAGCCCAGCCCAGGGCCCTTGGCCCCAGCCCCAGGGATGCTGCAGGATGCCCATCTCCAGTCCATCTTCCCTGAAACACTGAGCCTGGGCACCTTTTGTGTCACCCGCTGCAGTCACTGCTGAGTCACGGATATAACAGAAGGGGTGGGTGGGGGAATAAAAAAAAATTAAATAAATGGCTAAATTAAATCAAATTATATTATCCTTGTGTTACTTTTCATTTTACAAAGGGGCTCACGGCTGTAAATTGCAGCCTATCTACTTTCCTCTGCAACAAAACACAAATGCACCGGAATAATCTTAGGACATAAAAGAATAATAGAACAGAGTAATCTTTCAGCAGACTGAAAACAGCTACTGGCACTGCTCTGTATCGCAAGGCGTGGAAGACAGGAAGAGCATACTTTATCCATTTCCTCCTCATTTTCTCCAGCTTCCTCAGCTTAGTTCACAGCCAGTGGGACAATGCATGGGTCATCTCTGGCTATGGAGGAAAGGCTGTACATCCACGGCTGCCCCCTGCACTCACCAGACCATTGGTAATGAGTGTTGTGGCAGGGAACTGAGGCATCCCCACAGTCTCTGTCACCAGCCAGCTTCCCTGATAGCCCAGGACACCTTGGGTCTTCCCTGTGCCACCAGCCCAGCAAGCTGGGCTGGAACTCCAACAGAGCCACCACTGCCAGCAGGGATGCCCATCGGATGGAAAACAGATTTATCACACCGCCATCAGCTGCTTCTCTCTCATGTCTTATTTTTTATCTTTTATCGCCTCAGATTCAAATTATAATTTTTTTTTAATCCAAAATTCATAAGTTTATACACTGACAGGACCAAGCATTTGCCCTTCAAGATGCGGGTGAACTTAGGAAATTTAAGAAGGGTGTGAAACTGGGTAGGGAGTGGAGATTGCCCACCAAGCACATTGCTAACCAACCAGGTAAGGGAAGGTCTCTACCAAGGTTCAGTAAGAATGTATTAGGATCAGCCTTAATATTTCTATCAGTCAGCAACCTCTACTCAATGTGCAGAAGTGTCCTTCTCAAATCCAGTGCTCCACATTAGGAAACAACATCTGCATGGAGATGGACAGGAATATTACAAAAGAATCCCCTGTCTTGCAGGCTGGAGCAAAGAGTTGAGACCAAGTCCCATACTCTCAGGGACTAGTAGGTTTTCTACTCTAAGCAGTAATCTTCAAGGGCAAATGACACAAAGGAAAAAAAGGCAAAAAAAAGAAACAAACTACCTAACCAAACACAAAGTTTTATTTGTCTTCTCACTCCTCCCCATAGTCCCAAACCCAAGATCTCAAGCATTTAAGTAACTTTCAGAAAGCAGCTAACTCCATAGATCATCTTGGGCTTGAATCTTGCCTTTTCCTTCACACTGCAAAATTACAACTCATTTACAAAATTTTTAAAACGTCAAAAGTCAGCAAAGGTCTTTGATGAGCCTGAGGACAGGCAACAGCAAGACGACTCCATGCATTTCTGAATTTAATTTTCTGTTCTTTCTGCTTCTAATGAAAAAAGATCCCTTCTCCAGCTTGACAGGTCTGTCAACTTTGAACTGATCCGTGTATGACTTTGCAGCGTCTCCACTTGATCTTTCACACTGAGCAGCTTCACGGGCACTGGCTGCTCAGATGAGAAATAGGAGTTTGAGATGCACTGAGCCCTTTTAACTAAACAGCATTAAACCCATGCTTTTTAATATTTTGATTTTATAATTCTAAGAACTATCTCCTGTCATCACTTGTTCTTGCATGAGTTATTCCCTTCCTAAATCTAATTCTGCTGATGAAATAATCTGCCACAGGAAACAGCCCTCCTACCCCTCCCCCATGAAAGCCCATAAACTCCATGGAAAAAGTCATGTGTTGAACATTTTAATATGGACACAGGAGTGAAAGATTAAATTTGAGGGTAACTTGCTGTTCTTCTCCACCAAAGGCTCTGCGGTCAGTGTCACTGCACGACCAGCTGAACAAACTAATGACACGTTTTAGGGTGAAAAATAGAGAGAGAGGGGGGAAAAAAAAGAAAAATAAAATGTTCATTGTGGAACATACCCCCTAAGCAGTTGGATCATCTTAATCTTCAAGCTTCTGTAATACAACTGTTGGAAGGCTCTAAGTTTGCGCACAATAAAGTGCTTTATTCAGGGAACCATATGACTCCATCAGTCATTCAAGCACATGTTTGGCACAGATTGAAAGTGAAAAGCATAGCTAAGTCAAATATTTCAAAACTGAACTTGTCTTTCTAACACACATGGTTTATATATTGGTGTAATATCTATATAACTTTTCAGTTCTCATATACGGTAATGTCATGGCTGGAGTACAAAATGATGTCTGTTGCACTAGGCAGCATCGCGCTTCTTGGGAGTTAGCACATGCCAAAAAGCCATTTACTGGAAAATTAAACGGGAACTCTCACACTTGACAGGTCCTCAAGAAAACTGTAAAAAATAGCTTTTGTTCATTCTAGCTCTTGAATATCCATTTCTCAAATCAGGATGCTACCCCATCCTTTGCTGGAGAGCTGCGCTGTAACGAATCCAGGACAGCCAGTTCCTTCCTCATCACGCACCCGAGATTGGTCCCCTCTGTTTGCAGATGAAATATTGCTCATCATACGGAGTGACTCCTGCTGATGCAAATGCGATTAAAGCAATCTTGGGAGAGCACAGTGTGATTAAAGCATAAGTAATGCGAGAAGGATTTGGGCTCTCATTATACAAAATACATATTGAAATGCACTCAAGGAAAGAAGCCAGTATATCTCAATATCCTCCCTGTTCTCGAGAACAAAATGTGACAAGTAGAGTTTTGAGAACAACATTTGCCATTGACTGCAGGAGGGGGCAGGGAGACTGCAGAATGTTTCAAATAGTGAAAACCAAGCTTTATTACCGTGTATAGAATATATATACATATACTATATTTGGGAAACAGCTGTCCAGCCTCATTTCTGATGTTGCTCTGTTTGACTGAGGAATTACTATTCAGGACCAGTCCAAAGACAGAGTTGTCTTTTTCTTTTTTTCTTTTTTTTTTTTTTTATTTTTCCTAGAAGGGAACATTTCAAAATATGAGAGAAAAAGTAGCAAAGCACTGAGGCCGCTTTGGCAGACAGGGTGATGGGTACGTATAGAGAGGTTCCCCACATGGAATTGCTCAGACCGTAGAGTTCACAGAAAAGGGCAAGTCGTAAGTACAGGATTCAAACCCAAAGCAGCTTTGAAAAGCAAGTGACATAACAGCTTAGCAGAACTTCTCTCCTCTTACTGCAAATCCTGCTTTAAATTTGCTTCTTTTCTGGGTCCTGATGCACACCATATATATTCACCTAGTCCTTGTTTCTCATGAAAACAAGCAGTACAGGACTAATAAAAGGTAAAAAATAGTGATGTTTGCCTTTCCTACAGGTATTTCCAGGATGCCATAGCAAAGGATGTCCTGTCTTAACTCAGCATCCAGCATAGGCACTACGGAGTCACATCTGCTTCTTCCTAAATTGCTGTTCTTTTCCCAAAGGATCCCAGTCACAGAGATTCTCATTTTGATTAATTAAACTCAGCTTTGCACCCTTCAGCATCAGCAATGCAACACCTAACAAAAACACTCACTTGAGTAGAGAAATAATAACCTGTGCTTTACAAGCACAGACGCAACTAATCCATAGAGCTCCAATGTCAAAGAAAAACAGTGCTGAAAATATTTACTTTTCAGCAATGGTGTCCACATAATGACACAAAAATCCAGATCCAGCGTTCCTCTCCTGGTCCTCCCCTCCAATCCCCCAAGAAAGCCTACTTTCCACTGCATAAAGTTCAAAATTACTGCCCAAAATACAATTTCCTCTCGGTCTTTTAAGAGGTAAAGCACAATCCTTTTCTCCAATGATTTACTAGCTTCCCCTACTGCGTACAAGGAATCCTTAGAAAAGCTGTATTGTGGGATGTTCCTTCCCATATACAGCCATCAGTGAGAAAAACCTACAGAGTGGGAGTTTGAGTGGTGCTCGTCCCATGCACACAAATCATTCATTCAGACGTTCTCTGGGAAATCGCACTGAAAACGCAGAAAGCCCAGCTGAAGCAAATTTCAGTATTAATTTAGGTAAATGTGCCTGGGAAATGATCTGTAGTTCTTCTCCAAGCCAAGCAAGTGAGCTATTGGGCTGGGGAGTCAATATCCATCACACAATTTTGTTTGTATGGGAATACCTGCTACTTGCATTACACAACAGCAGAAAAAGAAGAATTAACTGCACCTGTACTAACATAAGCTGTCACTGAAGTCTGTCTCCCTACTTTTTGAAATCTGAATGAACAGAAAATTCAGAGTTACTTAATGTTCTTGAAGCTACCTCTTCTGCTCAGGTTTAGGTGTGTGACCTTAGAACAAATGTCACCATCAGTACTAAACCAGTTCATAACTCCTGAATTTCATGGGCTTCTTCAGGAGGTGAACTACAGGAGCCATGAACATTTATTGTTACCATTTCCTCAGGGCAGGGAGAACAGCCAGGATGTCTTCCCAAGTCACTAACGCAGCTTTGCTTGTCTACGAGCATCCTCCAATCCTGACACACATGTTTTAGATGAACACCACAGAACATCACCACCAGCTTGTAGAAAAGAGCCAGATCCACAGAGGTCAGTCAGTTTATCCCAACTGAGGATCAGACCCACAAACAGGAATGTACAAGACAAAATAATCAGAAAAGTTCCTTCTTGCTAAAGTTTGAAGATTTCTTTTGCAACGACCCTTCAGTTCCCCCTCAACCATAAGTCTTTAATCAAAGCGTCTCTTCAGTGGGGTGCATTTTCCTCATTTAAGAGGCAATAGATGAAGGAATAAATTATTTCACTTGAAATGCTTACTACAGGCTTTAAAATCTGCATCAATGCACAAGAGCAGCTTTTAACCTGGATACAGTTTTATGACCTCCAGTTCAAAAAGGAATGTGGATCAGAAATGAGATGCTGTCTTCTTCCCTAGAAGCATCAGAGGCCACAGTTTATTCTCAGCTATAGCTCTGGCACCACAGAGCTCTCAATGGCAGAAAAGGAATGCAATATAGACTTAAATAATCCAGACTGAATAGTTCTCCTCCTCCTATCTTCTAATTGTTGAAGTAAGAAGATGTTCAGCAGCACTACCATCACCACATACAGACAGAGCTGCTGAACAAAGATATTGGTGAAGCGAAGCTCTACGCATGGTCAGGTCCATATCCACCCCCCAGCAGAAGCTGGGCTGGACATGATCCTTGGCATGGAAGTGGAAGTAACAGATAAACACAGCCCTGATCTGCTGCTGTCACTCACGTGTCTTCAGAGCAGGATGAAAAGCTGCCCAAAAGCGTAGCCGTGTCGATCATTACTTCAAGGATGCTCCTTGCGGCTGGATGGCCACCTTTCCAAAATTTCCCAGGAAAGCAAGAGATGAGAGGCCCTGACAAAACACCAGCGAAGCTCCCCAGTGAGCAGGAGAGTTAACGACACGAACATGATTTGGAGAGTGGGCATAATGTCCTCAGCTGGTGTATTTTGGCATGGATCTACAGAGCCCCATGGACAGTGACAGCTCATGCCAGGCTATCTGCAGGGGACCTGATAGGGATAATGGTCAGACAAGGAGGTGATTATACACAGACCGTAAATATCTGCCACAAACGCTGGAAGCGTTTGAAAGAGGAGAGCATTTGAAAGTGAGCTCTAAAACGTGGAGTGTGTCAGAGAGATCCATTTTAAAGCAAGAGAGAGAAGGGAAGATTTCTTCTTCTGCAATTTACTTCCAGAACAGCTGGTGCAATTGCAGTCAACAACGAAAATAATATCTGACAGAAAGTTGTTTTAATTGAAGGTAAAGCAATTTCAACTGCGATTTTAGGATTTTCCTTTTTTCCACTGTTGTTCCAGCTAGCACCTAATACTCAAAAGAGATTTAAGAGTTTCCACATACGCAATAATTTGGAGTTTACCTTTATGCACTGTCACTTTATTGTCTGCCCTGCAGATACGGGAAGGCCTTGACTCCACGCAAAGCTTATCTGGATGTAGATTTTAAGGCATTTGACTAAATCTGTAAGATTAGCTCTTATCCTACTAGATATAATCCTCCACCAGGATAGCAAAGCTAATTTTGCTTTGTTGAGCCTGGTACTTGAGTTAATTTCCCTTTTCTCTCCATGAGGTCCTTTAGCCATCAGCCAAGAGCTGATGGAAAAGGCCATTGTAAGACCACGAAAATTGGAAAGGAAACAAAAAGTGAGCGGCAAGGCTACTTTTAAGTTGTCTAGCTCATAGCCTGATAACTTCTGGTTAATATTAGAGTTGTTGCTAGGGCAGTTCCACACTATGCATGTCTCTCGCCACACTTCAAAACCAGTTTTCAAGACACATCGTAACTTAAAATTCTATATTGATCACTAAGCACGTGTTTATGTAGAAATTAGGATGTCCTGGCAGCACCTCAAATCCCTAACGCCGGCCCCAGGGTTCAGGGCAGCTGAGGTAGGGGCTGCAAAGCTCCAGAGCACGGGGGGAGATACGTGCCAGCACAACCAAGAGGACTTTTTGTCACTGGGCAGTTTTGCCGGGGCTGGAAACACGCGGCGGTGACTTTCAGCACCTCTGGGACCAAGAAAGCAGCACACGCTCCGGCAGAGCTTAATGTGGCTCTCTGCTTCCACAGAATGAAAAGAAAATAGAAGAATAAATTAATAAAATAAATAAGTAAAGGGAATTAAAGGAGAGGATGCTCGCAAGTTATAGATGCGTTATGGGTAGAGGAAGAGTAGGAGAGATGTAGCAGGGCTAAACCCCAGCAAGCAGCGTGGCTGCCCAAGCTCAGGCGTCTGAAGATGAGCACCCTAAGGATGAGCACTGACACAGGCGTTACAGAGACCCTAATTCATCAGCACAAACACCACCTTAAGAGCTCCAGCTTGGCTCCTGGGGGATCCCAAGCCACAGGCAATGGGATTTCCACCCCCTCCTTACCATTCCACCCCTCTCATCTGTGTGCCAGACACAAGCCACCCGCTGTTTGCCCTCTTATTTTACTGGGGGAACAACAAATTCAGAGTATGTTTGTGTCTTGGTATCTGTCACATGGGAACGCTAGAGGCATCTTATCTCAAACTTTCCTGGATGCCTAGTCCACTCTGTCCTAGCCCACCTCCAGCTCACGGTGGGCCCTGGGCAGCCACAGAGGGTCCCGTGCTCAGAGAAGGGGTATGTGTGTGCTGCCCCCACCCAAACAACCCCCCCTCGACCCATGCAAAGGGAACAGCCACAGGGGAGCTGGGCACCTATTTCTCCTCATCTACCTGAGAATTGCTGCAGCCTTGAACCCCAATAGGCTGATTTGGTGTAAATACAAATGCTGACAGCGGGTAATTAGGAGCTCTGACAGGGGGGGGAAAAGCTTCCCCTCCTGTTAATCATTAACACAATTCCTCACTGCTTAATTAACTGCAACTGCTTGCTCTGTCTGCCCTAGGAACTTCAAGGTGCGGGTTAATGGGATAAAGTCTGTCTCTTGTCTTTCTCTTCACAAATCCAGAGCCAAAGTCCCAGGGAAAGTCGCCGGGCATAAATTCGGAGAGAAGCAAACATTTACAAAAGTTTAAAGTTACAATGAAAAAAAAAAAGACCCCCGGGGAAAGGGGGGGGGGAAGGGACAACAAGGGTTTGTAGTAACACGTAGGGACACACTCACTCTGCGGCGCTGCTACGTGTATTTACACAAGAGAATCTCCCTTCCCCTCTCACGCAAAATATGCATCGTCAGCTGCTGCTTAATGAAGAGGACAGGGCCTGGGCCCTCCAGTGATTCCTGAAAAAGCCTTATTTTTTTGCCATGGAAAGAGGCGAGTCCCTTTTTCCAGGCTGGTTCCCCCCCCCCCGCAAACGCGGAAAGAGCGGAGCCAGGATTTGCAAAAGATCTTTAAAAACCGAAGCCACCCATCCCTTCACTTGCACTCACTTTGAATGAATGTAAACTTTAAAAAAAAAAAAAAAAAGAAGGAAAAAAAAAAAAAAGACGCTTTTACCAGCAGGATTTGGGATTTTCAGGAAAAAAAATAAATTCCCGGCTGGAAACCAGAGTCGGAATTCTGACAACACTCTCAAAGCTTAAATTCAGCCCCAACCCTGCTGTTTGCAGGGGACCCTTAGGGGATAACTGACCCCGCAGGGCATCCCCCGGGGGGGGGGTGCAAAATCCGCGCTGGGAGCGTCCTGCAGTTAAAAGTAATTTCTCTGTTTCTTGTCCCCTTAAAACGCAGCGTAAGGTGAGGAAACGTTAAAAAAAAAAAAAGAAAAAGAAAATCTATCTAGCTCTATTTCCTTAACTTACCTTGTGCCGTGGGTGATGCTAAAAAGAGCCAGCCGAGGCTGAGCAGCAGCATGGAAATCTGGGCTGGGGGGTGCGGAGGAGGGGAGCGCTGCTGCTCTTCTGCATGGAGAGGCTTTGACATCTTAGCCCAGACTGAGGGAGAGGAACTTTCATCAGCTGGGGCTGGAGAGCAGCACCATAATATACAGTTACCGAGAGGAGCGAGCTGGGACTCAGGATGTGAGAGATTTCCTGCATGCAGTTAACTCCAAAACCCCTCCTGCTCCTGCTGATGAGTTGGGCTCTGCTTTCTTGGAGAGGGAAAAAAAAAAAAAAAAAAAAAGAAAGTTGCTTTGGTTTATTTTTCTTTTTTTTTTTTTTTAAAGAGGTTTGGGGTTGAGATTTTTTTCTTTCTTTTTTCCTTTCTTTCTTTTATTTCTTTTTTAATCTTTTTCTTTCTTTCTTTTCTTTTTTTACTTTTTTATTTCTTTTATTTCTTTTTATCTTTTTATTTTTTAACTTCTTTCTTTCTTTTATTTTTTTAACTTTTTTCTTTCTTTCTTTTTTTTTAACTTTTTTCTTTCTTTCTTTTATTTTTTAACT
>BJBW01001439.1:13193-28443 GCA_004320125.1 Scolopax mira
CTTTCTTTTATTTTTTAACTTTTTTCTTTCTTTTATTTTCCTTCTTTTATTTCTTTTTTTTAATTCTTTTAGCTTTTTTCTTTCTTTCTTTTACTTCTTTTTTATCTTTGTTTTGTTTTGGTTTTTTGGCAAGGCAAATGCTGCTGACCGTTGCAATTAACGAGCAGCCTGTCCGCGCTGGCTTGCGCTCCCCGCGCTCATTACCACCGAACAAATGAGCTCCGTGCCCGCCGCTCCGCCGGGTCCTACCGCCCGCCGCCACGGCTCTCGGGGTCGGAAGGAGACTGGGGGGGGGGGGGGGCGGGGGTGGGTTCTGGGGTCCGTTTCCCCCCCCCCCCCATCTGCCAAGGATTCCCCCTTTCTGCTGCACACGCAGCCCTGGCTGCTTCCTCTGGAAAGCCATCTGCATACGTTAGAGCTCAGGGATTATTTATTGGTTCCATAATTATTTCAGAGTTGTTTCTGGTGCCTCCAACTTATTTTATATTGTGGGGCTTTTTAAAGAAAAGAAAAAAAAAAAAGAAAACCCAAACACAACAAAACAACCAACACAACGAAAACCCAACCAAGAAAAAAAACCCCAACCAACACACCCACAGAGTTGCCAGATGCATTTTTTAAAATCTTCCTCAGTCAAATTATTATTACTGAGTGTCTGGGAAAATAACTAAATACAGATTATCTATTCCTTAATGTACCACCAAAATACATGAAATGCCCACATGTTGTGTAGAATGCTGTAGAGCAGTAGAAGGAAAGGTCCTAATCCTCTATATCCTGAAAGACTTTTATTGTGCGGTTTTATTTTTAATTTATTAAAATTCTTCCCAAATTTCACTGTTTGAATGGTGGTATTTAATTCTACAGATTGGCCCCGTGTTCCTTGTGTATAAAAGAATTGGAAAACTTGGCCTAATATGTGTCTGTACATCAGAAGGCACAACAGCCATGCAGTCCCACTTAAAAAAAAATTATTTGGGGACCGTGGATTTGGGTCTGTTCTGGAGCAGAGGCCAGTAACTATTCCCAGTGATCCCAACTATGCCTTTCCCCAGCTCAGGGGATAAATGACCCAGTAGAAACTCTGGATTTTGGACTCTGCCTACATTTACCCCTCACATCATCTCACCTCACCTTCACCACCCCCCTTCCCAGGAAACCCCTGTCCTTGAGAGGGGTCAAGTATTATCCTATGTATAGCTTTAAATATCCAAATACTAAATTTTCCCTATCGTCAGCCATTATCAATTACATTTTAACAGCTAAAGTCAGCAACATTTCATCTCTTAGAATATAAACTAATGAACTCTATTGACTATCTCATTAAGGACATAAGTGCTCCACACTGCACACTGCTTAAAAATGTTAGTGTTAAAGCAGATGATTCCTTTGTGGAAGGTCACCATAAAAGCAATGTAGACATTTTACCCTTTGAAGGCATTTTCCTCATTAAAAAAATCAGTCAAAAGGAGCTAAAGACTTCTCAGTAGAGTTTTGGTAATCCCACATGGCTTTTCATTTAAATGTTAATATTTTTATTTTGAGCAACAATATTTGCTAACAGAGAATGCGGAGCCAATTATGTCTTGGACATTCACTAGCATGAATGAACTAGATATTATCAGAATTCCTCCTCCTCCCCCAAAACTTAACCGGAAAGGAACACTTACATTTTACTACACTAATTTTATGGTCTTGAAATTGAGAGATAAATTGATAGTTTATCACAAAAGAGTCCCAAATAATTTACTAACGACATCCATAAAGGAATGCTACTGAATTGCAGATACCCCTGGCTTTGGAGAACAACAGTAGAGTTTCCCAGCAGTTTCAAAACTCCTTTGAAAAAAAAAAAATAATCAAGGAAAAAGTGCCCCTGCTTCAGTACTATGTAAATAAGAGAGGCCAAACCTTGACTTCCAATTTCTCACGTCAAACCACCTCCCACAATTAGTTTTACGAGGCTTGGTTCATCTACTTCAGAAGAACAAGACTGGGTTTCCCTGCAGGAAATTAAAATTGTATCCAGGTTGTGTGGCTGCTTCAAAGGGGCTTCTCCAGGTCTGTTCGTCCGTCTTTCCTTCCTTGCTTCCTTCCTTCCCTCCTTCCTCCCTCGCTCCCTCCTTCCCAGCTTTGTTCTTTAGCATTGTCAGGGGAAGGGCTGTGGGGGGGTGTTTGTGGGGGGGTGTCTCGCTGCTTCTGGGATTTTCTTTTGTATCTTTTGCTACTAGTTCTTTGTGCTTCCCCCTCCTCCCCCCTTATCTTCCCTGCTATGTGCATTTAGTTTGTCTTTACTTCAAGCACAAGTAGCTTTTCTTTCCAAAGCATGCACTCCGCTCTATGCTGTTTAGGGCTATCCTGCAATAGCAACAGCATTTGATAGTCTTTTTGCTCTTTTTTTTAATTATTTTATTTTTTCCCCTTGGGAAATGGAAGCCTAACACACTGCTATTTCTTCTGTATTACTATAGCCAATGGCATACCCTGGCAGCTTGCTTTGTCCCCTGCTTTAAACCTCAGCCTCTGCAGGAAAAGCCACTAGTGACCCAACTCCCTGCGGTAGCATCTCTGTGCTTCAGGATGTGTGAATGAAATATCCCACCCTGAAGCCACAGGTCACCTGTGGCTTGAGAAAAGAGCAAGGAATGAAGTGACAAGGATCTCTGAGACCCTCTTGGGACCCCTCTTCAGGCATGTCTTTCAACCTCATCGCCCCCCACTTCCCCGTGGAGTGGTTTGGAAAAGTTTAACGCGCCTCCTCGGCTGGATGCTGTGAGAATCCGTGCTCAGGAATGTCTCCTGCATTAATAGTTACCTCTTGTCATTCACTTGTCATTCACCAAGCAGGGCTACAGCTCTGCAACCTTTTCTCTCCAGCTCTCCTACCTGCCTCTGATTTGTGTCATGTTGTCACCTCAATAGGTCAACTTGAGGTAGCTTAGCTTTCAGTTTGCATTTACATACCAAAATAAACTGATGTAAAGAGCACTTATGATGTTTTAACAGTTAATATTTGAACTGTATGACAGCACAGGCAGTTGGCTTGGACTCTGGTTATCAAATCACTAATTCATACAGGAGCTTTAACTCACATGGCACCAAAAAAGGTCAATTCAGAAGAGAGCAGCACAGGAGAGAGCAGTGTGGAATTACTCACCTGGAAACAAGCATAACATATAGGTTAGTAGGGACACCAGAAAGGGAGAGGATGCACTGAGGAAAATGTCAACTTCCATTATTTTCCCCTTAGTTAAAGGGTTTTTGAGAAGGAATTAGCGACTGATGGAAATAACATAAAGAAAAAAAAAAAAAGCAGTGGAGGAAACATATAGTAAGTCTAAAGCCTCCAGCCTATGATACTGAATGATATAGTGACATTAGACAGAAGGCACTGTAACAAACTCTACGGCACTTCTGAGATGGATTATGGTATGCTATAGGGTTTGGAGTAAAGAGACGGAAAAAAAAAGTATAAAAAAAAAGAAAAAAAGAAACATAAAGCTGTCTGGTACCCTTCTCTGCTAGAGCAGGAATTGTATCCCTGCCTTACAGCCTGAGTTAAAGGAAGAGAGAATAAACCACTACAGATAGTTGAACAATTTCAAGAGAAGAGGTTCTGGTGGGGAGAAAGCACCTCTGTAACCTGGCTCTCACATTGTCCCAGGTCAGTTGTGATCTGCTTTTGGATATCCAGGAAACCTCGCTGTAGTCACAGCATTGAGTGTTATCCAGAAATCTGAGTCCTTTTATTCCCGTGTGTGCCAAAATGCATGAAGACTTGTCTGGGCTTAGCTACAGGGATCTACAGTTTTGGGGCCTCCAGGCTGAAGTTTTTGCTTCTTAGAATAAACAAAACAAAACAAAAAAAGCTTTTCCCTTTGAAATCTGTGTGTCCCCTAGCCAGCTGCTGAGACTTTGTGTCTCCAGTCCTCCCTCACTTCATGAACTCTCTGCAGAATCAAGATCCAGCTGAATTGTGGCTGCACTGGCAGATTAGAGCTCTCTATAATTAACAGGCGTAGCTATGGCATCGTACAGCCCGACCTTTAGCCACGGAGCTTTGCCACGGACCCCTGTCCCCTGTCACAGCATTCAGACATGAAATAGCATGCTCCCCAGAACAGCATCTGTCACCTCTGCACGCTGAAATAAAATACTGGCTGTAAATATTGTTTACTGCACGTACTTGAGAAAAAGTTGCATTCTCTAGATTTCCTGGTCAGGGAGGGCAAGTTTCCACCCCCTGTACCTTTAGCCATCATGTGCCCTGAGCAGCACAGTGAGTCCGGGCCAAGCCATTTGGCCCATGAAATGTAACTCACAGGCAGCAATCTTACCTCTCTGGTATCAATAAATACCTTCCTCCTCCTCCTCCCTTGCAGGTCCCTAGTTTGGCTTTGACCCTTTTGTCTTCTTGTCATAAAGGTTGAATTAATGTTGAATTTACCTGGCATTTTTGCCCTAAAGCTTGGAATTTGCCCATGCAGTGAGCAGGGGGAAAACCAGCTGATGTCTTGCTGCCACCAGACCTTGCACCTCCTCTCTGCTGGCCATGAAACCATGGTTTGCCTGTCCATCTGAGTCAACGGACTCCCACGTCCCAGCTGGTTTCAAGAGTTTCAATAAAGCTCTATGTAATCCCAGGGATAGACTTCTCCTGACTCTGAGAACCAAGGATTTACTCAGTTTAAAAAGTTGGGGTTTTGTTGAGTGGAGACTGTTTCTTTCTGAGACATACCTGTGAGACATTTGAAATAACATGGTCCTTTGTACTTGTAGAGATCCTTGAACCGCTGCAGCTGATCAACAAGATATAATACTAAATTAATTTTCACAGAATTGTAGCATACCAGATTGGAAGGGACCTCGAGGATCATCTGGGCCAACCATTTTTGGCAAAAGCACGGTCTAGACAAGACGGCCCAGCACTCTGTCCAGCTGGATCTTAAGAGTGTCCGATGATGGGGAATCCACCACTTCCCTGGAGAGATTATTCCAATGGCTGACTGTTCTCATTGGGAAAAATTGTCATCTTGTGTCCAATTGGAATCTCCCCAGGAGTAACTTGTACCCATTTCCCCTCGTCTTTTCCATTTTATCACAGAACCCACAAACTGAAATATTTCCAGATACCTTGTTTTTTCTAGAGAATAAACTAAACCAACTTTTACCTTGTTTGAATGATAAACAATTATAATGTTATATTCACATGAGTAAAATTGACATGGCCATTTTGAAGTTATTTAGACATTTAATAAATGAGATGGAGTGGTTTTAGTCTGTCTCAGGGATAAAACAATCTGAGAGAGCAAGCCCCTTCCATGAGGACGTGTTTGGAGAAGACTGCCTACTAGCATCATTCCTACCTGGAAGAAGGATAGCAGGGCTGATGGCAAGTGGTACATGCTCATCGCGTTCCTCTTCCCCTGCCTGCTCTGCCCAGTCCATCCTGCCCCACCGCTACAACACCGTTTTGGAAAACAGCTCATTTTCTCTAACAAAGCAGGGGAGCCAGCTCTGCTTTAATGCTGATTAAGCTCTATATACTCCTTTATAGAGAAACTACACAGTGATTGTTGCAAGCTGCTGTAACACGGCCAAGGGTGAAAAAGCCAAGAGGAGCTCAAGCAAGAGCAAACAAAGAAACCCACCACTCCAAGGATACAGGACCTTAACAACAACAACAGCAACCCCCGAAATTCTTCGGCAGTTAAAACACAAAAACCCAAACCTCACACAGTCCCCAGTTACATTCTTTTCCTGTAGCATAAACCCTCGGTCATGAAAACACAGAGCTCTCCGTGAACACGGCCACCACCGGAGCTGAGCATCCCGTTCTCCCACCCCACAGCTGAGCATCCCTTGGGGTACCCTCCTCACTTTGGGGCACCCCACGGCCCCCAGAACCCTGACCCAACAGCCTCAATGTCTCAGGGGATGGAAGAGGGCTCAGCTCCCAGCTTCATCCCGCATCAAAATAGCCATTGACATTTTCCTCTTTCAGCCTTTCTCCAGGAAGAGTGAAAAGCCATGCAAACTAAACTTTCTTCTCTTTTAGTAACACGTGACCAAATACTTATCTTCAAAAACAGGGTAATGGCTTTAAACTAGAAGATGGTAGATTTAGAGTAGATACTAGGAAGAAATTCTTTGGTGTGAGGGTGGTGAAAGCCTGGCCCAGGTTGCCCAGAGAAGCCCCATCCCTGGAGGGGTTCAAGGGGTTCAAGGCCAGGTTGGAGGGGGCTTGGAGCAACCTGCTCTGGTGGGAGGTGTCCCTGCCCAGGGCAGGGATTGGAACTGGATGATCTTTAAGGTCCTTCCAACCCAAACCACTCTGTGATTCTATGATAAATAAAGAAAGAAACATCTTCAGCATGTCTGCACAGCCCTAAAACTCCACTTTTTATACTGCTGCTGCTGTTTTCTTACTCCAACCTCTTGCAGTAAGCGATGACCCTGCAGTGTACAGGGAGGAGCCGTGGCACACCACTTGGTGAATGTTACCAGACAGGAATTAATATTCTGAAAAATAAGAATAAAAATATTTTTACAAAAAGCTTTCTTCCCATTTGGTGCTCTGCTGTTGATCAACTCCTGCTTACTGATGTGAGAATGAAATTCTTCCACGTAGGAAGAAGCACGAAGGTTTTTCTGCCCAACAGCCTGCTACAGGAAAATCCTGAAAATGTCCAGACCAGAGTAATTTGGGCCTATGTTCTGGCCATCTTCTGCCTTCCCCCCGAGAACCTGAATAGCTCCTTATTTTTCAGACAACCTGAATGGATCTTTTTTAAATTGTGGTGGAAGAAACCTAATTTTAAGCTTTCCTGCTAATTTCACTACTCATTCAGAGAAGTGACAATTCTGCAGCAGGATCCTGATATCAGACAGGACAGAACAGCATGTCAGGAGGGTTTCCTGTGCTAAAACCCCTTTAAATACAACAAATAATCCATTACATATGTTTTCCTGACTTCAGACCAAACATTGAGAAGAACCACTTTGATCTGTTGCTACAAGTTTCAGTGTCTCCCTGAAAACAAAAGAAAGGAAAAAAGCCACAAATTTTTACATGTCTCACAAGAAGACAGTATTCAACTCAGACTAAAAATTATGAAGTCATATATTTTTAGCATTCCTGTCTAGCCCTCTGCAAACCACAAAACAATGCAACATCCATCATCATAAATGCTGGGACAGTAAATTAGGAGGACAGCATAATTTGGGGTGTTTTTAAAGCAAAATAAATATTCCTAATGGGAAATTTGAGAGAAATCATTAGACAGTGCTGTGGTATACATCATGGGTGAATGAAATCAATTGGGTCTTAATCTCACATTATTTATGAAAGTAAGAGTGAAACAGTGCCTTTTTTATTCTAAGCCTTTTCTGATTGTTAGATTCTGTTGCAAAACTTTCATTTGCATTGTGTCACAAACACAGTAAGTGAAACCTCCCAAAACTAAACCAAATAGAAGTAAAATGGTGGGTTTGCAACATCAGCTAATGGTATTAGATAGAACAGTCAGCCCGTAATTATATATGTTTCATGCAGTTTAACTTATGCCATTTCATAATCAAATTTAGACCAATGAGCCCTCAAAGTTATATTTTTACATAATAACAAATACAAAAATTATATATGTGCTCCCAGTAGCATTACAAATTAAGTATATATTTGGCAACACTTTACAGTAAGTGGGTATTCATTACTAATTCCTCTGGTATTCATTGTAGCAACATTAGTCATGAAGAACTAATGTGGGTATAATGTTTGAGCACTGGTTTATTTCTCTATAAATCGGCAGTGCAGAATACAGTGGTAATTCCTTTTTCTTTCCATCACTGCAATGCTGTTGAAGACCACAGTGCTGTCACCGGGGGATTATTCAAAATATGCTGTGCTATCATCATTGAGGGCAAGGAATCCAGCAGCCCTGGCTGGGCAGTCCTCCATTATTATTTATCTGTGGAGAAGACCATTGTCCCTTCTTCATCATTTCTACCCCAAATCATGGCACATGTCCATTTCCAGCCTCGTTCCCTGCTGCCTTCTGCAGTGATAGCTTCAGAGGACAACCCTGTTATAAAAACCTATTTCTGTCCTGAATATTATTTTTTTTTAAACTTCCTGGCCACAATTCTATATTACAATTCATTAAAACAATTGCTGAGGGATCTTTTTTCCAAACACCATTATCAGGGAATACTCTGATTAGTCCAAGTTCAGACTGGACACCATTCCCACGGCCACCCTTTGGTCATGTTCTTTATTAACTTCCCTGACATCCCCTCAGAAGGGGATACAAAGCATTTGCTTACTTACTTTAGAGAACAAAAAGTTCTAAAAAGGCACAGAAATGTGAAATAAAAATGGAAATCTCCCCATTCTTCGAGCAGAGCTTCAAGAGCTGCATGAGCACATTAGATAGTGTATTAACAGATACCGTAGAAGGTAAAAGTATTGAAACCATGAAGTGTAAAAATACATCACTGTGACCAATTTCTAAATAAAAAATTAAACATCTCTGTAACTGGGGGTTCTTTTACATATTCCTATCTATGCAAGACAAGCCTCGAACAGTTCACTGCACTGTCCCTATTTACTAATTTTGTATGATTGTGTGCACCATGAGTGCAGTTTCTTCTATTTTATTTTTAATCACTCTGCAGCTGGTAGGGAGATGATACACCTCGTTATCTTATTCTGAGGGTCATCTAAAACGGATATTAAGTCATTCTGCCTCCTACAGCTTTGGTATGGAGCCAAGGAGAACTAGGAAAAGTAAGATGCCTGACTTTCAAAAGGGGATGCTTTTTATTTCCAACATAGAAACGTGTTCTGACATGACACACTTCTTTCTACAGTTTTGTCATAGATAAATGGACATCATTGCAAGATTAAAAATCCTGACTTCCTGAAACACCTCCAGTAGTTCAGCTGGGAGACAAGTTTCACTTCCAGCCTAGAATCAGTGAGCAACACAAAATCTCTGAATAAGGATTTTGGTGATTTTGATATCAGTAGATGCATATTTAAATCAAAGCTTTCAGACATACACTGAGCTTCTCTACATCCATTTGAAAGATTTTCACCCTAATCCATTTTTATGCTCTCCTGTCCTCGCATTTTAGTTTGTGCCACTGCTTTCTCCTCATCTTTTACTCAGAAGACTGCACAGTGAGGGCATCTCACAGGCATCCAGCCGGCAGTCACCCAGCTCAGCGCGAAGCACACCAAGTCATAAACTACACAGGCTTAAGTCATAGTAGCTTGATGAAATATGACCCTGTGGGACCCACGTACTGATCTGCTCCATCAGTGAACAAGTGGCCAGTCAATGCTCCTGCAAAGATAATTACCCACCCATCAAAGCACACAGGCATTTTTGTCCCTGGAGTCAAAGGGGCAACCATCTCTGCGGCTGAGGCAAGCAGGGGTATTTTTAGCCATGGAGCTCTTGCTGCGATGGCTGTATCGGGGAACAGCTTCCTCTGGAGAGAGCTGCCAGAAACTTAATCCCTGCTTTTCTGTGTTGTTTTCCTTGTAAATCAGCTCTCTCACAGAAAACATTACACTAACGTGACCAATCCCAGATACTAAACAACAAAACTCCTAAAAAGTCTTACTCGGACAGTCTCCTCGTCTATCTGACCAGCTGAGTAAACGCGAAGAAGTAATGACTTGCATACACATAACACAGGAAAATATTTGGGTTTAAAATAAATCCCCAGAATACCGTAACCCTCCGTGCTTTAGGTTGCAATGACTTGCAACCCTTAATGAGGTATTTCTGTCAGATGAAATTAACGATGCCAGCAAGCAAACAAACACCATGTCTTGCACACTCTACATTCCCCGTGTGGGCTCCATTTTGAGTAATGCAAAATGTCAACCCTTCTGAGAGGTTTTCTGTTTCAGAAGGAGAATGCCAAGTCAATGCGTTGGCAAGTCTATGCAGGCTCTGTGCCTTAACGCCCCAAAACTGTCTAAATAGCTCAGCCCAACCAACATTCATTATTAAATACCGTTCTGCTGGCATGTACAAATCAGCAGCGTGAAAAGAGATGACCCAACACGGGGGATGGGGAACAAATGACAGTGCCTGTTACTAGAGATGTTAATCCTTGTAGAGTCGTACCAGCAAGAAAGTAGCTCCCTCCTGAAGACAGAGGGCTTGGGCCAACAGCTGGAGAACCTGAACTCAAACAGCATCCAACAAGAAGGAAAAATCCAGTCTTTGACAAGAGTGGGTGATCTCCAATTTAGGCTGGGTAATTTTCCATGTTGAGTTCTATCCGATGGCAAATGTACTCTTTACTTTGAAACGCCTGCAAGTCCAAAGTGAAATTATGCCAATTTTTTTCCCTAAACTTCATTAAGTTGATGCCTGCTCTTATAGGGCTAAGCCTGCGAGGCTCATGTTTTTCTGAAGTAACATTTTCCTGTGCAGTTTATTTTCTGTCACAATGACTGGATTGTAGAGCTGAAATGAATGCCAGAATTGTTTGCTGGGTACATTACCAGATACCTTCTTTTCTGAGGCCCAGAAAGAGAAATTAGGTTTGCAACAGAAATCATTTTTGGTCTTCTGAAGCAAAGATTTCGTTTTGTATATTCCCAGACAGTGCTTTGCATTGTGCATTTTGTCACCAGGTGTTCTCCCAAGGTTATTTATACAAGAGAATTCCCACTCCAAACTGCCACAAATTTGTCTTGCAGATTTTGAAAATTACAATTAAAGAAAACAAAAACAGTTGGAAATAACCCTTCTACAAACCCAAACAATTTTGTGAATAGCTCACCGGCTTTTAAGTCTGTGGAGCTGCTCATGAGCCAGGGGAGGGGAAGATGAAGCAGGCCAGTGCAGTACCCTGTCTCCGAGGATGGTCAGTAGAAACGAGAGGAGACCAGGCCAGTTGAGAAGTGTCCTGCCCTGGTCAGCATGCCGATGGCTGCCAAGGGGCAGAAACCAGGCTGAGCCATGTCACACCAACTCTGTGCCATTCATCCCAGTTGCTCGTGTGGGATTTCCTCACAAGGACCTGGGTGCTGTAACTTCCGAGGAGGATAAGCTTCTCCGTTTGATTTTCCCAGCATCTGGGAACGTATGTGTATTTAGATTCACTTACATATGCATATAGAATTGCATGAACATGGAGGAGAGATATATTATGACAGTTAGATTAAGCCATATCCCTTTAGTCCTTGGGCATCCTGCAGGAGAAGTCTGATTTCCATGTAAAACACTCTTTCCATCTAAGATACTCTTTCATTCCCAGGAAGGAAGACTCTCACTCTTTCACTCTGCCAGAGAAGAAATGGGAAAAGTTTTGGGTCTCTCTTGTCCTGGTGGCACTAGGTGTCAACGCCATACCAGGGGACATCCCTGACCCAGGCAGTGCGTATCTTTCTGTGAGCTCCTCTGCAGTCCATCCAGATCCTCACGGACACACAAATACCAAATGTCTTGTAAGACCACAGGCAGGCTTAAATGTTTACAGTGAAGCAGGAATAAAGGTCTATAGTATTCCTCTATGGATGCGTGCAGGAAATAATTCTCTTGAAGGGTGCAAACTTGATGAACTAAATCTGCATTTCTCTGAAGTCAAGAAACTAGAGACTAAGGAACCAAGGGGAAAAATGCGAGGTTCCTACTGAAATCAAAGGGGATTTTGGCAGTAGGAAATGGCTCTAGTTGTTGTAGCGAGTTATAACTGGACAAAAGGTTGAAAGATAATCCTTCAGATTCAGTCTGGGAGACCATGTGTGAGGGTGTGTTTATGACTATAATTTATCCCTCTGTGGTGGAGACCCAGAAGTCCACCAGAGAGAAAGGCCCCTCCTGCTTGAGGCAGGCCACATGTTTTTCCTGGAGAGCAGCAAGAGGGATCAATAGACCCACAGGAGAGCAGATCTACCAGGCAGCTGAGCTGTGAAGCTTGGGGGATGCTTCTTCTTGCAATCCCTTTTATAAATTTTAATTGGAGCCATGTGTGGTCCAACCCTAATGTTGGTTCCCAGTACAGCACTACTTGCTTAGTTAAAGAGACTTTTTTGGGGGGAAGAACCTGGCTGTTCCTTCCGTACAGCCAGCATTACCTTACCCTACATGCCCTCTCAAAATGTATTGAACTAATTGATGTGTTCTTAAAAATACCTATCTGGAATCCAATATATTTGTTCAATAACTCTTTATCTTCTGTGTGTGCAAAAATTAACATCATTAATCCTATCCAGTGATGAGTGGTGTTCCTCAGGGGTCTGTACTGGGACCAGTGTTGTTCAGCATCTTTGTTGGAGAGGTGGACAGTAGGACAGAGTACACCTTCAGCAAGTTTCCTGATGACACCAAACTCGGTGCTGTGGTCGACACGCTGGAGGGAAGGGATGTAATCTAACAGAGACGGTCAGAGCACAAAATATAATTAAGCTCTTTGTGTCCAGCCCAGGTCACACAGCTGGAGGCTATCTCAGTGGCCAAAGCCTTGCTCACAAAAATCCCTCTTCCAAAAAAACTGACCTTACATCTCAGATTAGAAAAATAAAGCCTAGATATCAGAGGCCAGATTCCAGCCTCAATCAAACACTCTCAATTGAGTGTTTGTGCAACAGAGGTTAACACTCGCAATGATTTTTATGGGTAATATTTTTTTTACCATCGGATTTGTGGCATACAAAGGCATGGCTTCTCAAACAGTTTCAATAATTGTGTTATATTTAACAGTACCAAATAAAAACATAGTAGTTGGATCAATATTATATTCGTCTTTTATTCCATAAATAAACTCCATTGGTTTGTAAGCTGCTTGTTTTTACTTCCAAAATGTACAAATAAAGATTTAAATATTTTTGGAGGAAACATTACAGATGGTTTTAGTTCTGCAGTTTTGATGCAAACATACTTCTTGGCACCACTTCTTTAATGCTTAATGCTCACAGAAGTGGAATAAAATATATATTACAATGAAAAACACAAAAAAACAGTGTTATAATCAATTTTTAAAAATATTGCTCTTTAACAGGTAAGCTTGCTTATGTAGATTCACTATATAAACAGAAATAGAGTTCTTCAGAAAGCTAAAATATCGGTCCCTTTTGGTATGTTAAGTATTAATGTGAAACTGCTGCTGCTATGATTATGTGGTAATGCTATTTCAGCTAGTTTCTAAACATAACAAATAATTATATTAATTTTTCTTTATTTCAAGGTTTTAACTCACAGGAAATCAATTAGTAGAACACTTGAGAGAAAGAAGTTTTCCAAATCTTATAAACCCAGTTCTATTGCTACAGAGATGTATACTTTTAAAAAGATTAAGATAAATAATAGCACTGTAATTCATTATTTGCATTAAAAATTCTTAAAATTATTTCCTCTGGGTAAACTTACCAAAAGGTGATGCTCTGAAACAGCTGTGTTCCCGCTTAGACTGTTTTTGATTACTTGAATGTTGCCCTAAAAGTTCAGTTGAACTATAAAGGATCTTTCTTTCTATAAAGAGCCAAAGATCAGAAAAATACCTCCAAGTAATTGAGATAACAGTAAATTTTATGGCTTATATAGCAGTCAAAAGCATTCAAGATCCAATTAGGATGGTGGGCAAGAGAATCCCTCGTCACTCTGTGTTTCTTTGGAGGAGCTGGTCCAGTAATTGCTGGGGAAAACAAACAAACAAACAAACCAAAACTGCCTTAAGATATCGTTAAAATACATGAGGTGGATAGAACTGCAGAAATCTTCAGTGACACTGCATGTGAGGTGGTATCAGCATTCTCAGACTTCAAATCGACTAGCTACATTGCTCAAAAAACCCCCAAAACACTGAAAGCTTTTCCATCTTGGACAGGAAGGGTATAATTAAATGAAGGAACAGAGAACTTAAACAAGGAAAAACTGGTACTTGAGTGTATATGGAGCTGGTTTAAAGCTGAAATTGAAGTTTAATGAAGTACCTAACCCCAAGGACAAGACTTAAAAACATCCTTTGCTCTCAGGGTTTTGCCCATGAGGCCCCATTCACAGGTAAAGAAGGGTTACAAATTACGCTTTGCATTCACAATAAATCCTTACCTTTTTAAAGATCTCCACACGCAGCCTGTTACTCTGGATGATGATACGTTTCTGTTTCTCTTCTTGTTTCTTTTTTACTTCCGGTAAATTGTCATAAATCCTAGAATGAATTTACAGAGTTAACTTCACACATCATCCCCGGGACTCACAAACAGTTTGGGTTTCCTATAGGAAATGTTTCCCTTCAATGCAATACTTTCCATTAATGGGCATCTCTAAGTGCTTGAATTAGATTTATGGCTCGGGAATTATGAGTTATTAATGCTAATGTTTTTATACAAAATCTGACTTGTTGGAAAACGCTTCTAACTTTGGACTAAAAAGTGAAGAAAAAGATGGGATCAGGTTATCCCAATGCAGCAGCGTAATTCTGGAGTTCTGGAGTAGCCTCTAATGAGCACAGTGGCATTGGGTTCAATTTATAGCAGCATAATTCAAACCAGCATCTGGCCTGTGCACTTTTATTTTTTTAATATTTATGTCACAAAATTAATACCAACCAATTATTTTCAATTATTTTTCTGAAATATAAGAAAACCATTGCTATAAGACTGGGGGCTGTTAACATTTTTTCACTGTCATTAGGAGCAATTTTTACCATGGAGAAGATAATAATCTGTCTGTTTTAAAAATAAGACGAGTTGCCCTCAAAAAGGCAACTTCTGGTCTGGCTCTTTTTCCATCAAAATCAGTGATAAAATTCACAGGGGTTTGAAAAAAAGTTGGACCTTCCTTTGCAGCAGCCCTGTTCTTTGCATGCATGCAATGCCTGTTAGTTCTGATTTTTGCTGTTCTTGAAGCAGCTCTTGCACTCAGCCAAGAGGACTGTATTTTGGAGGAGAAGAATGGGACACATTGAATTTCACTGGTTTTTTTAGAGTTGGAAGGGACCATAGAGATCATCTAGTCCAACTCCCCTGCTGAAGCAGCATTGCCCAGAGCTAGAGCCTGTCACTCAGGAGCATCCAGGCGGGTCCTGAAAATCTCCAAAGAAGGGGACTCCACGACCTCCCTGGGCAGCCTGTGCCAGGGCTCTGGCACCCTCACTGGTGGTTTTTCCTCATATTTGAGTGGAACCTCCTGTGTTCCAGCTTGAGCCCGTTGCCCCTCATCCTCTCACTGGCAACCACTGAAAGGAGTCTGGCTCCCTCCTCCTTCAACCCACCCTTTAGATA